>PVIA01009156.1:46860-64006 GCA_004024845.1 Tonatia bakeri | reverse complement strand
GGGTTTATAGGATTAAAGTTAAAGGACACATGGATAAAAGATAGGGGGAGGGTGGTAATGGGAGGGAGGTAGGGAGGGGAGGTGGGAGGGCTTGATTGGGTGGGAGGTGGGGGGATGGGAGGACTTGAATGGGAGTAAGGGGGTGAAAACTGTACTTGAACATTCATTTAAATAAAAAAAATGGGCAAAGGACTTGAACAGACACTTCTCCAAGGAGGACATACAGAAGATCCAAAATCACATGAAACAATGTTCAATATCGTTAGCTATCAGAGAAATGCAGATTAAAACCCCAAGAGGTACCACTTCACACAAGTCAGAATGGCCATCATAAACAAAGCAACAAACAACAAGTGTTGGAGAGGTTGTGGAGAAAAGGGGACACTAGTGCACTGTTGGTGGGACTGCAGACTGGTACAACCACTATGGAAAATAGTATGGAATTTCTCAGAAAACTAAAAATGGATCTGCCTTTTGACCCAGCAATTCCACTGCTGGGACTATACCCTAAGAATCCTAAAACACCAATACAAAAGAACCTTTATACCTCAATGTTCATAGCATCACAATTTACAATACCTAAATGATGGAAGCAACCTAGATGCCCATCCGTAAATGAATGGATCAAAAACTATGGTACATTTACACAATGGAATTCTATGCACTGGAAAGAAAGCAGGAGCTCCTACCCTTTGCAACAGCATGGATGGAACTGGAAAGCATTACGCTAATCGAAATAAGCCAGGCAGTGAAAGACAAATACCATGTGATCTCACCTTTAACAGGAACCTAAACAACAAAACAAAGAAACAAGCAAAATATAGTCAAAGACACTGAAATAGAGGATAGGCTGAAAGTGACCAGAGGGGCGAGAAGAGGGAGTTTCAGGGAAAATGGGAAGGGTTTACAGTAACAAATATAGAGGACACATGGACAAAACTAGGAGGAGGGTGGTAATGGGAGGGAAGTATGTAGGGATGGGTGGGTGGGCTGGAATGGGAGTAAATGGGAGAAAACTGTACTTGAACAATGATTAAAATTAAATTTTTTAAAAAGAAACCTATCACTAAGTGGTATTTCATTGATCTGCAAAATAAAATACCACTGGTCTGAATGCCTATTCATACTACAGTAAATCTTCACTAATTCATACACCCACAATTAAGAAAAAGAAAAATGAAAAAAAAATACTACCTTTACATTACTTAAGTAATTCAGTGTGAATAAGTTGTCTGTTCTAAAGGCTAGATATAAATGATCATCATTACTTTATGTTGACATATAAAGTAAAAAGTAAAACAAATATTTTGAAAATTTATATGTAACCATAAATGACCCCAAGTAGCCTTAGCAATTTTGAGAAAAAAACGACAAAGTAGGGGGATCACAATACCTGATATCAAACTATATTACAAGGCCACAGTAATCAAGAGCCTGGTACTGGCATAATAACAGACACATAGAATAATGGAACAGAATATGCAATCCAAAAATAAACCCATGTCAATATGGTTAGTTAATTTTTGACAAAGGAGGGCAGGAATAGAAAATGGAGTAAAAATAGCCTCTTCAACAAATGGTGTTGGGAGATCTGGACGGCTACATGTAAAAAAATGAAACTCGACCACCAACTTACACCATATACCAAAATAAACTCAAGATGGATGAAAGACTTAAATGTATGCCATTGCACCATAAAAGTCCCAGAGGAGAACATAGGCAGGAAATTTTCAGATACTCCATGTAGCAATATTTTCACTGATATGTCCCCTAAGGCAAGGGTTATGAATGAAAGAATAAACAAATGGGACTATGTCAAACTAAAAAGCTTCAACACAACTAAAAACATCAACAAAATGGAAAGGAACTAACCATATGGGAAATCATATTTGCCAAGATACCTTAGTCAAGGGTTTGATCTCCAAAATATAGGAACTCATGTTACTCCACACCAGGGAGAGAATTGATCCAAGTAAAAAAAATGGGGAAAAGGGCCTGAACTGATACTTATCCAAAGAGGACATACAGAAGGCCCATAGACACATGAAATGATGCACAACATCACTAGCCACCAGAGACATGCAAATTAAAACCACAATGTGATACCACTTTATACCATTGAGAATGGCCATCATAAACAAATCAACAAACAAGTGCTGGAGAGGTTGCATAGAAAAGGCAATCCTAGTACAACGTTGTTGGGAATCCAAAGTGGTCCAGCCACTGTGGAAAATAGTATAGAATTTCCTCAAGAAAGTAAAGATGGAACTGCCTTTCAATCCAGCAATCCCACTCCTGGGAGTATACCATAAGAATCCTGAAACAACGAAAGAACCTATGCACCCCAATGTTTCTAGCAGCACAATTTACAATAGCCAAGCACTGTAAACAGCCTAAGTGCCCATCAGTAAGTGAGTGGATCAAAAAACTGTGGTACATTTATACAATGGAATACTATGAATCAGAAAGAAAGAAGGAACTTCTACCCTTCATGACAGCCTGGCTGGAACTGGAGAGCATTATGCTAAGTGAAATAAGCCAGGAAGTGAAGACACATACTATATATGTATGAGTGAAGTCTCATCAATGAAACAACAAATGAGCAAAATAAAACCAAAAACTTGGAAATAAAGAACAAACTGACAGTGACCAAAGGGAAAGGGGGAGGGAGATAATGGGGAAAGAAGGGGAGGGGAGGGGTTCTTTTCCTTAAAAGAACACTAATAGAGGACTCATGAGCACAGACAGTGGGGGTAGTTTGAGTGTGTGCATGGGGGGATAAGGTAGGGGTGAGCAATGGGGAAAAAGGTGGGACAACTGTAACTGAACAATAAATTAAGAAAAGAAAGAAAGAAAAAGGAAACAAAAGAAAAGAAAAGAAAAGAAAGAGAGAGAGAGAGAGAGAGAGAGAGAGAGAGAGAGAGAGAGAGAGAGAGAGAGAGAAAGGGGGAAAAATCATCCAGGACACAAGACACCGGTCCCAAATAGAAATTCTCCAGTCAACAGGATGTTAGAGAAATTGCTGGACTTCAATTTTTACCTGATTAATCTTTCCTGAATTCCAAATTCCTTACCTACACTTTTTCCTCCTTATAAAAAAGTCTGACTTGAAAGAAAATGTAAGATGGTCTGTTAGGGTACATAACCCATCTTCCCAGATTGCTGGCTGTCTTAATAAAGGGCCCATAACAATTCAATCGCTGTCGCTGCTTATTGGTTCTGGTAATGATAGGCAGCATGAATGCCAACTTTTCAGGTTTCATATTCTGTATACTTCACTGGGAGAGATTTGGGGACTATCTGGTAAGTCTGGGTATTTGGCAGGGAATCCCACTGGCTATTTGGACTGAGGAGCCTTCAAGGTGTGAATCTGGAGTCTCCCTAGCAGCTGCCAAGTGATTTCACTTAGAGACTCTCCACCTGCAACTCTTGGCACCCCCTACTGTCTTCACTTTTGATTGAATCACTGTGCTTTCTTAAGGCTACAATCTTAGGTCATGACTTGGATCAGCAGGAATTTTACAGAGGTCTGTCTGGTAAAAATATGTCTTCTGGTTGAATTAACATGCCTTTTGGTTTGGTTTATGTGATTTCACAGAGCTCCATCTGGTAGAATGGGTGGAAGGAAGACTCCATTCTGGGAAACAGCCCTTTAGGGAGAGTTTTAGCTGATTGGTTGGCCTATGCTGAGAAACCTATGACTAAAAAGAAAATTTTTTTTAATTGTAATACTATTTGTCTCATGTATTAGATTATCTAGACTCAGGAGAGTGCTGGCTGCTGAAAGGGTTTTTGAACTACTATACTACACTGCAATTAGAGTTGTTTTGTCAAAGATCAGGGGAATGGGACAAAATACCTTACCCAGAAACTTTCATGAGTTTATATAATAAAGATGCAGAATTAAAAGGAAATAAGTTAATGGTACAGAAAAAGAGGAATTTGCCTGTAAAAGACAGAAGCTCAGGGGAGCGGGGCAAGGAACATCTAGATATTATGGCTGTTGCAAACATTGGCAGGGTTCCCACGGCCCCTCCAGGCCTGGGGGATATTCCTCCCTACTTAGCTGAGGCAACTGGGGAAGGGAGGCTGAGCTGGTCTCTAGGTCTTGAACTCATCAGGGGGCCAAATATGGTGAAGGACAAACCCCTACTTGGGCAGGACAAAACCCTTTGCAAAAACTCTCTATAGAAGTAGGGCAAGATGGGCAGTCCACTGGATATTACTGGGCACATAATCCATTTTCTACATCAAATCTATTAAGCTGGAAAAACTCTTAAAGGACCAGACTATAGCCTCTTAGAATGGACGAAAGAGTGCATTCAGGCTTTTGAGTCCCTGAAGGTGTGCCTGACCTCTATATCAGCCTTGGGCTTCCAAACCTACTAAAGCCCTTTCAATTACACATTCATGAAAGGCATGACATTGCCCCAGGAGTCGTCACCCAAATTCTTAGTGACATATTGCAACCCATCACATACTTGTCAAGAAAATTAGATAACACTGTCCAGGGGTGTCCTGCCTGCTTGAGAGCTGTGGCAGCCACCTGCAAGCTCTTACAGAAGCTGAAAACTTTTCCTTGGGACAGGCTATCAACATTTATACACCCCACCCAGTGTAGTGCTTGATGGGGCAAAAGGGAAATTTGTGGCTCACTGCTGGAAGAATGGGCAGGTACAAGCCATTCTCAGCAATCCCAATATCTCCCCCCAAACTGTAAATAAGTTAAATTCTGCCTCTCTTTTCAAGGAGACTGTGCTGAGATAATTGAAGAAGTTTGTTCTAGCAGAATTAATTTACAGGACCATCCTCTACAAGAGGCAGACTGGACTCTATGTGCAGATGGAAGCAATTATATGAACAAAGGAAACAGAAAGGCTAGGTATGCACAGTTGTGACTCTTGAAAAAAGAGTACAGGTCAAGGCCTTGCTGCCAGAAATCTCTGCTCAGAAAGCGGTACTGATTGCACCAATGAGGGTATTGAAATTGTCACATGGAGAGTGAACATGTATACTGACTCAAGTAAGCTTTCCTAATTTTGCATGCATATCATTCCATCTGTAAAGAAAGAGGACTATTAACCTCCAATAAAAAGGAGATTAAGCATGCAGCAGAAATTTTAAAATTGTAAGAAGCTGTCTAGGTACATTTTCTAGTGGCAGTTCTGCACTGCCCCTGGCATCAGAAAGAGGACACTAACGTGGCTAGAGGAAACTATCTGGCTGATCGAGCAGTGAAAGAGGCTGCTAAAAGAACATTTACTTTTATTTACTTATTTACTTTTATTATTGTTCAAGTACAGTTAGGCACATTTTCAACCAACCACAGCCCTCCAACCCAGCCATTCCTGACAGTTGTCTCCATTTTCACCCCATCACGCCTACCTGTCGAACCAGCCCCGCCTCCCACCTTTGAACCTACCCCCTTTTCCTTTCCCCATGTATCCCTTATACATGTTCCTTGATGGCCATTCCTCTATTATCCCCTATTATCCCTTTCCCCACTCCTCTCTGGTGACTGTCAGTGTGATCTCTATTACAATGTCTCTGGTTATACTTTGCATGCTTATTTGTTCTGTTGATTAGGTTCCACTTATAGGTGAGATCATATGGTATTTCTCTTTCACCACCTGGCTAATTTCACTTAGCAAAATGCTTTCCAGCTCCATCCATGTTGTCATGAAGGGTAGGAGCTCCTTCTTTTTTCTCTGCTGCATAGTATTCCATTGTGTAAATGTACCACAGTTTTTTGACCCACTCATTTACTGATGGGCACTTGGGTTGCTTCCAGCACTTGGCTAGTGTAAATCGTGCTGCTATGAACATTAGGGTGCATAGGTTCTATTGGATTGGTATTTCAGGATCTTTAGGGTATAATCCCAAGAGTGGTATTGGTGGGTCAAGAGGTAGTTACATTTTTAGTTTTCTGAGGAAATTCCATACTGTTTCCGCAGTGGCTACACCAGTGTGTATTCCCACCAACATTGCACGAGGGTACCCTTTTCTCTACAACCTCTCTAGCACTCATTTATTGATTTGTTTATGATGGCCATTTTCATTGGTGTGAAGTGGTATCTCATTGTGGTTTTAATTTGCATCTCCCTGTACACTACTGTCGTTTAGCATATTTTCATATGTCTCTGGGCCCTCTGTATGTATTCCTTGGACAAGTGTCTTTTCAAGCCCTTTGCTCATTTCTTATTTTTTTGGGGGGGGTCTTCCTGGAGTGGAGCTGTGTGAGTTATTTATATATTTTGAAGATTAAACCCTTGTCTGAGGCATCAATTGCAACTATGTTTTCTCATATGGTTGGTTGTGCTTTCATTTTAATGCTGTTTTCTTTAGCTGTGCAGAAGCTTTTTATTTGGGGAGATCCCATTTACTTATTCTTTCTTTTATGTCCCTTGCTCTAGGGGTCATATCAGTGAAAATATTGCTGCATGGAATATCTGAGATTTTCCTGCCTATGTTCTCCTCTAGGACCTTTATGGTGTCACAACTTATATTTCAGTCTTTTATCAACTGTAAGTTTATTTTTGTGTATGGTGTAAGTTGGTGATCGAGTTTCATTTTTTTTTCATATACATGTCCAGTTCTCCCAACACCATTTGTTGAAGAGGCTATTTTTACTCCATTTTATGCTTCTGTCCCCTTTGTCAAGTAATAATTTACCACAGAGACTTGGGTTTTTCTAGGCTCTCTATTCTGTTCCATTGATTTATATATCTATTCTTATGTCAGTACCAGGCTGTTTTGATTACAGTGGCCTTGTAATACAGTTTGATATCAGGAATTGTGATCCCTCCTTCTTTGTTCTTCTTTCTCAAAATTGCTGAGGCTATTTGGAGTCCTTTGTAGTTCAATATAAATTTTTGAAATATTTTTTCTATAACTGTGACAATCATCATTTGTATTTTAATATGAATTGCACTGAATATATAAATTGCTTTGGGTAGTATGGACATTTTGATGATCTTCCAATCCATGAACATGGTACATACTTCCATTTGTTAGTGTCTTCCTTAATTTTTTTCCTCAGTGTTGTGTAGTTTTCTGATAACAGGTTTTTTACCTCATTAGTTAGCTTCATTCCTAGGTACTTTATTTTCCTTGTTGCTATATCAAGTGGGATTTTTTTTTATTGATTTCTGCTTCTGATATTTCATTGTTGATGTACAAAAATGCCTTTCATTTCTGAATATTGACTTTGTATCGCACTATTTTGCCAAATTCATTTATTACATTGAGTAGTTTTTTGATGGAGTGTATAGGGTTTTCTGTGGACCCAATCATGTTACATGCAAACAATGAAAGTTTTGCTTCCTCCTTTCCAATTTGGAACCCTCTTCTTTTTCTTCTCTGATCACTGTGGCTACAACTTCCAATACTATGTTGATTAGAAGTGGTGAAAGGGGGCATCTTTCTCTTTTTGCTGATCTTAGTGGGAAAGCTGTGAGATTTGCCCACTGAGTGTGATGTTAGCTCGACATTTATTTTGAATGGCCTTTACCATGTTGAAGAATGCTCCTTGTACTCCCAGTGTGCTGAGTGTTTTTTATAAATGGGTGCTGTACCTTATCAAATGCTGTTATTGCATCTATTCATATTATGTGATTTTTGTCTGTAGTTTATGTGATGTATTATGTTTATTGATTTGTTAAAAATTATACCATCCTTGCATCCCTGGGGTAAATCCCACTTGATCATAATGTATTATCTTTTTATTGTGTTGCTGGATGTGGTTTACCAATACCTTGTTGAGGATTTTCACTTCTATATTCATTAGCAATATTGGCCAGTAGTTTTCTTTGTTTGTTGTGTCTTTATCTGATTTGGAGATTAAGATGATGCTGGCTTTGTAAAAAGAGTTTGAGAGTCTTCCTTCTTCTTGGATTTTTTGGAATAGTTTGAGAAGAATAAAGGTTAACTCTTTCTTATATGTTTTGTAAAATTCTCCAGTGACACTCTCCAGTCCAGGGCTTTTGTGTGCCATGAGGTTTATTATTATTATTATTATTAGTAGTAGTAGTAGTAGTAGTAGTAGTAATACTAGTATTCCTTTGATTTCACTAGCTGCTATAGGTCTGTTCAGGCTTTCTGATTTTTCTTCATTCAGTTTTCAAAGATTTTATTTTTCTAGAAATTTGTCCATTTCATCCATGTTTTCAACTTTCTTGGCATATGGTTGTTCATAGTAATTTTGTACAATCCTTTGTATTTCTGTACTATAAATTGTAATCTCTCCTTTTTCATTTCTGATTTTAAGTAGTAAGTCCTCTCTCTTTTTTTCTTGGTGAGTGTGCTTAAAGGCTTGCCGATTTTGTTTATCTTTTCAAAGAACTAGTTCCTTGGTTTATTGATCCTTTGGATTGTTTTTTTAGTCTCTATGCCACTTAATTCTGCTCTTATCTTGGATATTTCCTTCCTTGTACTCACTCTGGGTTTTGTTTGTTGTTGTTCCTCTAGCTCTTGTAGATGTAAGTAGGGTTAGGTTGTTTATTTGAAGTATTTCTTTCTTTTTTAGGTAGGTCTGTATTGCCGTGAAGTCCCTTTTAAAACTGCCTTTACTGTGTCCCATAAGTTTTGGACTGTTGTGAGTTCATTTTCATTTTTTCCATGGCTTTTTAATTTCTTTCTTGATCTCATTATTAACCCATTCATTATTTAATAGTGTATTATGCAATGTCCACAGTTTTTAGTCTTTTTTTTTCTTGAGGTTGGTTTCTAGTTTCAAGACTTTGTGGTCCAAGAAAATGCTTGATATGCTTTCAATTTCCTTGAATTTGTTGAGGCTGATTTTGTGTCCTATTATGTGGTCTATCTTTGAAAATATTCCCTGTCCATTTGGAAAGAATGTGTTTTTCTTCTCTGGGATGAAAAGTTCTATATGTATCTGTTAAGTCCATTGGATCTGGACATTCTTCAATGTCTCAATATCCTTGTTGATAGTTCATTTAGAAGATCTATTTTTGACAGTGCGGTAATAAAATCCTGTAGTAAGTGTCAGCTGTTTACATCTTTCTTGATGTCCTCCAAGATTTTCCTTATGTATTTGGGTGTTGCTATGGTGAGTGCATATATTTTCATAATGTTTATGTCTTCTTGATGAATTATTTCCTTGAGTATTATGAAGTGTCCTAAATTTTGTCTTCCTATCACTTTTCTTTTGCAGCCTATTTTGTCTGATGTCATTATTGGTACCTACCTTTTTTTTCCTGTCCATTTATTTGGAATACTTTTTTCAACCCTTCATTTTCAGTCTGTGTAAGTCTTTTTTTCTGAGGTAGGTCTCTTGTAGGCAGCATATATGCAGGCCATGTTTTCTTATCCATTCAGCTGCCCTATGTCTTTTTATTTGAGCATTCAATCCATTAAACTTTAAGGTTATTATTCATACATATTTATTCATTTCTTTCTTTTGTACCTGTGTTCCTCTCTCCCTCTCTCTCCCTCTCTCTCTCTCTCTCTCTCTCTCTCTCTCTCTCTCTCTGTCTCTCACTGTTTTTCTTCACCTTCTCAAAACAGTCCTTTTAGCATATTTTACAGTGCTAGTGTGGTGGAGGTATATACTTTCAGCCTCTTTTTTTTTTTCTGGGAAACTCATTATTTTCCCTCCATTTTAATTGAGAGCTTCACTGGTTAGAGTAATCTTGGTCACATGCCTTTGTTTTTCATTACTTGAAATACCTCTTGCTATTCTCTCCTGGTTTGCAGGTGTTTCTGTTGAGAAATCAGCTGCTAACTTTATCAGAGCTCCTTTGTATGTTACTTCTTGTTTCTCCCTTGCTGCTTTTAAGATTCTCTTTTTGTCTTTAAAACTTGGCATTTAAATCATGATGTGTCTTGAAGTAGGCTTCTTTGGGTTCATCTTGATTGGCACCTTCTGTGCTTTCTGAACTTGCATGGTTTTTCCTCTCTCCAAGTTCAGAAAAGTTTTCTGTCTTCAGTATTTCAAACAGAGTTTCTATCCCTTGTTCCTTTTCTTCTTCTGGTATTACTATGATTCAGATGTTGTTGAATTTCATGTTATCTTGAGTTACCTAAAGCTGTCTTCATATTTTTTTCATTTTGTTTCAAGCAGCTGCTCTATCTTGGTGTTTCTTTCTATCTTGCCTGACAGGTCATTATTTCACTCCTCTCTTCATCCAGCCTGCTTGTAATTCCTTCTAGTGTCTGTTTTATTTCATAAATTGCATTCTTCATTTCTCCCTGGTTCTTGTTTATATTTTTCACTTCCTTTTTCATACTGTTGTAGTTCTCACTCAGTTCCTCGTAGTTGTCTGTGAGTTTCTTGAGCATTCTGATAACCATTCCTTTGAATTCTATATCTGAAAATTTGTTTGCCTCCATTTCATTTATCTTTTAGTGGGGAGTCTCCCATTACTTTTGATTTCAGGTTCTTTCTTTGTATCCTCATTTTAGTTGACTCTCTTCATTTGTTTCTGTCATTCCCGGTGGTTTGCCTTGCTTGCTGTCTTCTTAGGTTGAACTTCTATGCTAAGAGTTCTGTGGGTCTCAGTGGCATGGTCTCTTTGATGTCCTTGTCTGGATGCACTAGGGTTGACCTTTTTTTCCCCATTTGAGTTGGTTTTCTTGTTGTAGTTAGGTTTTACACATTGGTGGCTCCTTTGTTGATGGGTTCTCTCCTCCAGCATGTTTTCTGATATTTGCAACTCCCACCTTATCTTGTATGTGATCTGGGGCAGTACAAAGGTAAAGGGACATTTATAATACCTTTGGTACCTGTTCCAGGCTTATCATAATTTGAACCTGAATATTGAACTTCAGGCTTAGAGAGAGCTAAGAGTTGGGGTTTTGATGAAGAAGGCCCTTATAGTGGATGGAGAAAGAATAAGAAAGGAGTTATGCTACTTCCTGAACATATAATAGAGCTACTCATGAAGCATTTGCATGAGGCCTCTCACTATGGAAGAGACTCATTAACCACCTGTATTAAACTGTGGCTGTCTGGTCCTGAAATTTCTAAAGCTATACAAATTGTAATTGCTAGATGTGTTTCATGTCATAATAATAATCCCAAGACAGATCCCCATCAAAAGAAAGAAGGGAAACAATATCAAGGATAATACCTATTTGAGGACTGACAAATAGACTTTATCCAGATGCCAAGGGTCTGAAGGTGGAAGAATTTGTTAGTCTTTGTTGACACCTTTTTAGGACAGGTAGAAGCCTATCCTACTAGAAGGGGAAAATTCCTGAGGTAGTGAAAGGCTTACTGAAGGAAATAATTCTTTGCTTTGGCCTCTCTGGCAGCATAAAAAGCGATAATGGACCTGTGTTTATTTCAGAAATTACACTGAAGATTAGTAAATTTTTAGGAATCAAGTGAAGACTCTACATAACATGGAGACCTCAGGCTTCTGGGAAGGAAGAGAAGATGAATCACACCTTTAAAATATGTAGCCAAAAGTAAATAAACAAACAAACAAACGTGTTTAAAGTTAAAAAAAAGAAAAAGAAAATTATAGACAAACTGTGTCAAGAAACTCATCTTGATTGGGATCAAGCTTTGCCCATTGCACTGCTCAGGGTAAGGGTGGCTCCTTGAAATGGGATTCAATTGAGTATGAAATTGTGTGCAGGTAACCATTTCAGGCTATGATTGTGGTGGGAGATATGTATAGAGATCAAGAAGTAAAGGTAAAAAAATGTGTACAACATTTAAGTCAGACCTTAGCTGTAATTAATAAACTTGCCTATATTAGAGACCTCTCCCCTACCGGTTCACAACACTCATCTGAGCCTGGAAACAAAGTGCTGCTCAAGACTTGGATGGCAGCATCTCCAGAAAGCCAAATAGAAGAAAAGTGGACTGGACCTTGGGATGTGCTCCTCCCCACTCCAACCATGGCAAAGTTAGCAGGAATAAAATATTGGATTCATCATATCATAGTGAAGAAAGCACTGGAGGAACAATGGACCACCAAACTGCAAGAATAACTGAAAGTCATCTTTTGAAATCAATGGATTATGTTCTCTTCATTACTTTTTGTTTGACATCATGTTATGAAGAACTATTTGCTTTCAAACAAGATAAAAATATTTGGGTACACTTAGAAAAACATGCTCTAAACATCTCTGATCTTTGTCATTAAGGATGAAGTTATATTGAACAAACTTTCACTTCATGTCTTATAGGAATTTGTACTCCCCTGAAAAGCCTCTGAAATTATACTTTGTTTAAGCATATCAATAAAAATATTACCTACTCTGATATTTATAATTGGGGACTTGTGGTAACCCTAAAGGACAGGGAAATGTTTTCCTTAAAAATTACTAATGTAGCTCTAGCTAGAGTGTGTGAAACTTTGTCAACTGCTCTAAAAACTGTTTTGTGCTTTCAGCAATATGAAGATGAATTGTACCACCACCACTAATGCATCACATTGCCTGCAGGATGATTTCTAAAATGTGGAAGGACTATTTATTCCTATTCTCCAGCAAACAGTTCTGGGGAACCATGCTTTCTGGGAAGACTGATGGGTTTTATGCATCAGAAGCCCCACACCATGCCAGCTTGATAGCAACTCTCCCTTGTGCCTAATTGCAGCAGTGATTTGCAGCTTTTTAGCCTCACTGAATATGTATCTTTGATATATTTGTAATACCAGCCATAATGACCATTCTGAATGTAGAAATAAGCAGATTAGTTTGTGCTATGGCAAAAGCTTTGAATGCCACCTCACAAGCCATTAGTGCGATTAGTTAAGAACTAGGACAAGTTAGAGAAACAGTATCAGAGAATCATGCAGCTATAGACTACCTCCTTTCAAGACATAGTCATGGATGTGAAGAATTTAAATGACTCTGCTATTTCAACCTGACTGATAATTCACAGCTTATAGAGCATAAGTAAAGCAATCAAATGAAGCAGTGTGCAATATAAAACAGAGAGGGATTCTTTGGTAGTGATTTGTCTAAACTAACCACCTGACTGCCAAGTATTACTGGTTTTAGAGATGCATTTGTTGTTTTTATTCTTTTCATTGTTTTCAGCATTATAGCTTGTTGTATGAAATGTGACCCCTTATGTGGATCTTCAGTTAAGTGTATTCCTAAGCCCCCTACCAGACAGTCTAATGCTAAGATACATACCCAACAGCAAAATGAATATTTCCATATGAAACTGATCTCATAGAAATAAGATAGTTTAAACTAACATTGGGGGGATGACAGGGGAACTCAAGAGTTAGAAAATTTTAGTTTTAGGTAACAGTTAATATGCTTAGTAGCTAAGGCATGTAAAAAGCTATTGTTTCAGGAACTGAAGGTATGGCCCACCCTGACTACAGGAGACCACAAACAATTCGACCTTTGTGCTCCGGAAAAGACCATAAGCAATCAAGATGGTATCTGAGCCATTATGTTCCAGAGAGAGACATCCTACAGCCCAAGACACAGGGCCCAGATAGAAAAGTCACCAGTCAATGAATGAAAATGTAATGGGATACTGAGCTACAGGTACCCCAAAATGGAAAAACCCCACATAGCTATTGCTTGGGGGATAGGGGAAGAGGAGCAAGGTCATTGAGAGTTATTTTGCATATCTCAAGAACTTGGCCAGTGTTTTAATAGTGTTAAAAGCTGTGCCTGTGCTCAGAGCCAAGGAGATGAATGTGATTCTAACATGTGATGTGATGTAGCTGCAGGGGCTTCTGCATCTGAGAGAGTAGCAGCTCCTAAGTCAAAGGACCATGCCTGCTGGGACTAACAATGGTAGCCAAAAACCAGAATGCTAGCAGGTATAATCCTTTGTGGGAGGAGTAGGAAATGGGGTTACGGAGGAAGATCCATACCAGGATTTAAACCCAGGGGCAGGGGCAGCCAGTGTCTCCCACTCTCTCTCTTTCTCAGCCATGCTGGAGCTCTGGAGCTCTGGACCATGTGAGAAAGAGAGTAGGAGAGTCATGAGAGGTTCTTGTTCCCCACCCCTCTCTCCTTCTCTCCCCCCCACCCTCTCTCAACCACATGGCTGGGGAAGGAGAAACTTCTTGACCATGTAGCTACAGTGTTAGGTCTTGGCCAGGCACCTTGAAAGGGTGCAGAAGGAATCACCAGCCCACCATGAGGATGCAGTTTTGGATTAAAGGCTGGAGCCTAGCTAGCTGAGCATGGACAATTGGAGGAAGCCAGAATACAGACAAGGATCTGCCCAGCTAAGCTACAGACTTCTATTTCTTTTCCTGAGAGATGGTATGTCTTACTAGTCTGGTTTGACAAGCATGACAGGACTGTGTGTTTGTGAGTATTTTTTTTCTTGATCTAAAAAGAGCAAGATTTAATAGCAGAATTCTGCCATTATTTCAAACTTGTATAACTTTTTAATATATGGTGCCTTTCCTTTTCATAAGACTCTGGCATTGGAAGTAAGGTTCTTATTCAGTAGTAGGCATTAGATCCCAGAGCAATAAAACCCAGTGGTTCTGTTACAAAGGGGTGTTAGGGAAATTGCTGGACTGCAGCTTTTATATCATCAACCTCTTTCCTGAACTCCAAATCCCTTACCTATACTTTTTACTCCTTCTAAAAAAAAAAAAAAGACTGGCTTGAAAAGAAATGTAACACAGTCTGTTAGGGTATATAACCTGCTATCTTCTCAGATCATCAGCCATCTGAATAAAATGCATGTAGAGTTTCAATCCCTGTCTGTGCTTACTGGTTCTGGTAGTGACAAGCAGAATGAATACCAACTTTTCTGGTTTCATTACCTAAAATTTTCAAAGATATGGATACATGATATATTTTTACAATAAAAACAGCACCCAACTATACATAGAATTTTATAATCTGTATTTTTGCACTCTACACATGAACATTTTCTCATATCATTAAGAATTTCATTATTCTTAAAGGCTTAATAAAGACAATTCTGGCAAAAGAGCAGGTTGAGCTGATGTGGGTTCATACTTTATGCTAAACATATCTAGGAATTCTAGGTAAAATGTAATACCCAGAGAAACAAATTTTAATATGTACCCTAGCTTGAAAGTAAAGTAAATTCCCAGGAGTCATAAGGGAAGAATGAAATTAAGAGCCAGAGCTAGGATGACTGCCCTGTGTTTAGCATTGACACACCTGCATTTAGAGAAATCTTTCAGTCCTAAGAAACCAGGACAGTGGCCATTCTTGCCCAGGGAACTAAGGGGAAGCTGACATACAATGGAATTGTTTCAAGCCAGATGTGTACTCTAGGGGCTGGATCTAACATTCTTTTTTTTTTCTTTTCCATTTTATTTAAATGATTGTTCAAGTACAATTTTCTCCCCTTTACTCTCAATCCAGACCCCCCCCAACTTCCCTCCCATTACCACCCTCCCCCTAGATTTATCCATGTGTCTTTTAACTTTGTTCCTGTAAACCCTTCCCCTTTTCCCCTGAAATTCCCTCTTCTCTCTCCTCTGGTCACTTTCTGCCTGTCCTCTAATGCAGTGTCTTTGACTATATTTTGCTTGTTTCTTTGTTTTCTTGTTTAGGGTCCTGTTAAAGGTGAAATCATATGGTATTTATCTTGCACTGCCTGGCTTATTTCGCTTAGCATAATGCTTTCCAATTGCATCCATGATGTTGCAAAGGGTAGGAACTCCTTCCTTCTTTCTAGTGCATAGAATTCCATTGTGTAAATGTACCATAGTTTTTCGATCCATTCATTTACTGATGGGCATCTAGGATGCTTCCAGCACTTAGCTATTGTAAATTGTGCTGCTATGAACATTGGGGTGCAAAGGTTCTTTTGGATTGGTGTTTTAGGATTCTTAGGATATAGTCCCAGCAGTGGAATTGCTGGGTCGAAAGGCAGATCCATTTTTAATTTTCTGAGGAAGTTCAATACTGTTTTCCACAGTGGTTGTACCAGTCTGCAGTCCCACCAACAGTGCACTAGGGTCCCCTTGTCTCCACAACCTCTCCAACACTTGTTGTTTGTTGTTTTGCTTATGATGGCCATTCTGACTTGTGGGAAGTGGTACCTCATTGTGGTTTTATCTGCATCTCTCTGATAGCTAGCAATATTGATCATCGTTTCATGTGATTTTGGATCTTCTGTATGTCCTCCTTGGAGAAGTGTGTGTTCAAGTCCTTTGCCCATTTTTTAATTGGGTTGCTTGTCTTCTTAGAGTGTAATCGTATAAGTTCTTTATATATTTTGGAGATTAAGCCCTTGTCTGAGGTGTCATTGGCAAATATGTTTTCCCATACAGTTGGTTCTCTTTTTATTTTGATACTGTTTTCTTTAGCTGTGCAGAACTTTTTATTTTGATGAGGTCCCATTTGTTTATCTTTCCTTTATGTCTCTTGCTCTAGGGGACATGTCAGTAAAAAAGTTTCTGCATGAAATATCGGAGATTTTCCTACCTACGTTCTCTTCTAGTACTTTAATGGTGTCATGGTTTATATTTAAGTCTTTTATCCATCTTGAGTTTGTTTTGCATAAGGTGTAAGTTGGTGTTCTAGTTTCATTTTTTAGCACATAGCTGTCCAGTTCTCCCAGCACCATTTGTTGAAGAGGCTATTTTTACTCCATTTTATGTCATTGCCTCCTTTATCAAATATCAATGGACCATAGAGACTTGGGTTTATTTCTGGGCTGTCTGTTCTGTTCCATTGGTCCCTGTGCCTGTTTTTATGCCAGTACCAGGCTGTTTTGATTACCGTGGCCTTGTAGTATACTTTAGTGTCAGGTATTGTGATCCCTCCTACTTTACTCTTCTTTTTCAATATTGCAGTAGATATTCGGGGTCAATTATGGCTCCATATAAATTTTTGAAGTGTTTGTTCTATGTCTATGAAATAAGCCATTGGTATTTTAATAGGTATCACTCTGAATGTGTAAATTGCTTTGTCTATATAGTCTGTGCAGGATAGGTGTTAGTTGTGTAGTATGGACATTTTAATGATATTAATTCTCCCTATCCATGAACATGGTATATTTTTCCATTTGTTTGTGTCTTCCTTGATTTCTTTCCTCAGTGGTATATAGTTTTCTGAATACAGGTCTTTTACCTCTTTGGTTAGGTTTATACCTAGGTATTTTATTTTTCTTTTTGCTATTTCAAATGGGATTTTTTCCTTGATTTCTGCTTCTGCTGTTTCATTGGTGATGTACAGAAATGCCTTTGATTTCTGGATA
>PVIA01009156.1:0-46760 GCA_004024845.1 Tonatia bakeri | reverse complement strand
GCAAATTCGTTTATTAGGTCAAGCAGTTTTTTGGTAGAGTCTATAGAATTTTCTAGGTACACTATCATGTCATCAGCAAACAATGACAGTTCCATTTCCTCCTTTCCGATTTGGATGCCTTTTATTTCCTTTTCTTATCTGATTGCTGTGGCTAAAACTTCCAATATTATATTGAATAAAATTATTGAAATTGGACAACCTTGTCTTGTTTCTGTCCTTAGTGGAAAAGATTTTAGTTTTTGCCCGTTGAGTATGATGCTGGCTGTAGGTCTGTCATATATGGCCTTTATTATGTTGAGAAATGTTCCCTCTATTCCCACTTTGCTGAGTGTTTTTATCATAAATGGGTGCTGTACCTTATCAAATGATTTTTCCACATCTATTGATATGATCATGTGATTTTTGTCTTTGCTTTTGTTTATATGATGTATTACATTAACTGATTTGCGGATATTGAACCATCCTTGCATGCCTGGTATGAAACCCACTTGATCATGGTGGATGATCTTTTTAATGTATTGTTGGATGCTGTTTGCCAGTATTTTGTTGAGGATTTTAGCGTCAATGTTCATCAGAGATATTGGCCTGAAGTTTTCTTTGTTTGTTGTGTCTTTATCTAGTTTTGGAATTAGGAGGATGTTGGCCTCATACAAAGAGTTTGGGAGTCTTCCATCTTTTTGGATTTTTTGGAATAGTCTGTGCAGGATAGGGATTAGCTCTTCCTTAAATGCTTTGTAGAATTCTCCTGTGAAACCATCTGGTCCAGGATTTTGTGTGTTGGGAGTTTTTTCATTACTGCTTCAATTTCTTTTGCTGTTATTGGTTTGTTCAGGTATTCTGCTTCTTTTTCATTGAGTTTTGGAAGATTATATTTTTATAGAAATTTGTCCATGTCATCTAGGTTTTCAAATTTCTTGGCATAGTTCTTCATAGTAATTACTTACAATTATTTGTATTTCTGTGGTGTCAGTTGTAATCTCTCCTCTTTCATTTCTGATTGTGTTTATTTGGGTCTTCTCTCTTTTTTTTCTTGATGAGTCTGCTTAAGGCTTGTCAATTTTGTTTATCTATTCAAAGAAGCAGCTCCTGGACTCATTGATCTTTAGAATTGTGCTTTCAGTCTCTATGTCATTTAATTCTGCTCTGATCTTGGTCATTTCTTTCCTTCTACTTGCTCTGCACTGTCTTTGTTGTTGTTCCTCCAGTTCTTGTAGATGTAGGGTTAGGTTGTTTGTTTGAAATATCTCTATCTTTGTTACGTATGCCTGTATCGCTATGAACTTCCCTCTCAATACTGCCTTCACTGTGTCCCATAAGTTTTGCATTGTTGTAAGTTCATTTCCATTTGTTTCCAGAAACCTTTTGATTTCTTCCCTAATATCATCCTTGACCCCTTCATTGTTTAATAGCATGCTATTTAATCTCCATGATTTTGAGTGTTTTGCCTTTTTTTCCTTGGGGTTGGTTTCTAGTTTCATTCCCTTATAATTCGAGAAAATGCTTGGTATGATTTCGATTTTCTTGACTTTGTTGAGACTTGTTTTGTGTCTTATCATATGGTCTATCTTTGAAAATGTTCTGTGTACATTTGGAAAGAATGTGTATTTAACTTCTTTGGGATGGAGGGCTCTAAATAGATCAGGAAAGTCCATTTCATTTAGGGTATTGTTCAATGCCATGATATCTTTGTTGATATTTTGTTTGGAAGATCTATTCATTATTGAGAGTGGGGTGTTAAAATCCCCCACTATAATTATGTTGCTGTCTATATCTTTCTTAATGTCCTCTAGGATTTTCTTTATGTATTTGGGCGCACCTATGTTGGGTGCATATACATTTACAATATTGATGTCTTCTTGGTGGATTCTTCTCTTGAGTATTATGAAGTGACCTTCTGGGTTTCTCTTTATGGCCCTTTTTTGGAAGTCTATTTTCCCTGAAATGAGTATTGCTACCCCGTCTTTTTTTTCCTGCCCATTTTCTTGGAAATTTTGCTTCCAACCTTGCACTTTCAGCCTGTGCAAATCTTTAATCCTGAGGTGCGTCTCTTGTAGGCATCATATGTGTGAGTCATGTTTTCATATCCATTCACCTATTCTATGTCTTTTGACTGGAGCATTTAATCCATTTACATTTAAGGTTATTATTGATAGGTACTTATTCATTGCCATTTGTGTACATGTGTCCCTCTCTCTCTTTCTCTTTTCCTTCCTTTACTTAAATCAGACCCTTTAGCATTCGTTGGAGAGCTGGTTTAGTGGAGGTATATTCTTTTAGACTTCTTTTGTCCGGGAAGCTTCTTATTTGGCCTTCTATCTTGATTGAGAACCTTGCTGCGTAAGGTAGCCTTGGCTGTAGGCCTCTGGTTCTCATTACTTGGAATATTTCTTGCCATTCTCTTCTGGCTTGAAGTGTTTCCATTGAGAAATCAGCTGTTAGCCTTACTGGGGCTCCCTTGTATGTTACTTCCTCTTTCTCCCTTGCTGCCTTTAATATTCTCTCTTTGTCTTGAAATTTTGCCATTTTAATTATGATGTGTCTTGAGGTGGGCTTCTTTCGGTTCCTCTTGATTGGAACTCATTGTGTTTCCTGGATTTGTGTGACCTTTTCTCTCATCAAATTGGGGAAGTTTTCCTTCATTACTTTTTCAAATAGGTTTTCTATCCCTCACTCATCTTCTTCTCCTTCTGGTATCCCTATTATATGGATATTATTACATTTCATATTGTCTTGCATTTCTCTCAATCCCTCTTTACTTTTTCTGAGCCTCTTTTCCTTTTCTTGTTCTTTCTGGATGTTTTTTTCTACTTTGTCCTCCAATTCGCTGATCCAATCTTCTGCTTCATCAATCCTGCCTTTCATTCCTTCTACTGTGTTCTTCAGTTCAGAGATTGTATTCTTCATTTTCTCTTGGCCTTTGTTGGTAGTTTCTATTTCCTTTTTCATATTGATATAGTTTGCAGGGAGATCAATGTAGCTTCCCTGTAGTTTCTGGAAGCTCATTGTGAGCTCGTTGAACTTCCGTATAATTATTGTTTTGAACTCAATATCTGATAGTTGAGTTGCCTCTATTTCATTTAGCATTCCTTCTGAGGCTTCCTCCTTTCCCTTTGTTTGCGGATTGTTTCTTTGTCTTCTCATTGTTCCTGAGACTCTCTTGTTAACCTCTGTTTGTTAAGTTGATCTGTTCTGGTTCCTTGTGTTTATGGTGTGAACTTCTGTATTAGAATACCTGTGAGATTCAGTGGTGTAGTCTCTTTTGGGTATCCTGGTGTTCACAGCTTCTCCCGTCCATTTATTCAATGTCTGGATAACTTTAATGTCCTATTTTCATAAATGATGCGATATCGGTGGTCTCCTACTCTGTTTCTCCTCAGATCGACCAGATTCTCCCCCATACACTGGAGAAGGGGAATCACAATTTCTCCTACAAGGCTGCCATCTTCCTCCCTCCCGGATCTAACATTCTTAACTGTCTTATTAGTCCCAATTGTTTGATTCTCTTGGGTTTTCTATGTAAATGATGGTACTATATGCAAATTACAGTGGCTGCCCCATTTAGTCTTTAGAAGCCATTTGTTTCTTTTATATGATTTCTTCTGCTAGATTCTCAAGTAGTATGTCAAGTAGCAGCTGTGATATCAAGCATCATGTCTGTGCTTGACCTTTAATGCTTCTGAATTTTTTCCATTAAGTATATTTATTTTAGTTTACATTTATAAAGTTAGGGGTGTTCCCTCTATTTCTAGTTTAAGATTTCTTTAAATCACAAATGGGTGTTGGTATTTAACATATTCTTTCTTCTGCACCTTTCACAAAATCAACTATATTTTTTCCCTTCAGCACATAAATGTCACTATATTCCAATGTATCCCAGCATTAAAACATCCATGCAATTCTGTAACAAAGCCTAGTTAACACCTTGTTGAATTTGGTACACACATACATACACACACATATACTTGTAGGATGTTTGTATCTATTCAGGGGTACCAGAGTTTGCTGTCCCCCCAAATGTCTAATTTGTAATATTGATTATTTTAGCTGATTATTTTAAGAAACAAAAGACTCAGGAAGAACCTTTGACCATCCCCTGTCTAAAAAGAATTTAAAAAGAGAACCTGCTCCAACATGGGAACTATCACCTTAGCACAATATGAACTAAGTGTGGCAGAGAGGAAGAACCTAGCAAAGTCTGTTTGTTAAATTCTCCTCCCTGTCCCATTGCTTCTAGGTGGCCTGGTAAGAATTTGTTTACCAAATGTTTGCTTCTTTCCTCCCTTTTGAAGTTCAAACCACCACCTTCCTTTCTCCTTAGCTCAATATGACACATCAGTCTCATCTACCTGATTTGTCCTCAGGTTTTATTATTTATTTATTGATTGATTGATTGATTTATGGAATACCCATATGTATATACATAATTAAATATGGTTACCTTCTCTTGTTAATCTGTCTCATGTCAATTTTATTCTTAACTAGGCAGGATAAATAACAGGGAAAAGAGGTGAAATTTCCCCCTGTCCCACACTGTGTCCTGAAGTTAAATTGACTTCTAATATTCTTTCCTTACACTGTCTTATAGTTGTGGTATCTATAGCACACTAGTGTCATAAAAGTGATTAACTGCTTTTTATGTTATTTTACTTTCTGAAACAATTCGTATAACATCTGTTCTTGAAATTTCAGTAATATTCACCTAAAAACTTGGGGTCTGAACCTGGAGACAATGAAGGGAATATAAAGAAGAAAACTAAAAGCCTTTACCCTAACTACTCTGTTATCTGCAGACCCTAGCCATCTTCTATATTTCCCTTCATAAACTGACCCTCTCTGAAAGCCTTTGATAGATTTTTAGTTAAGTTTTGCACTGAGTTCCATTAACTTCCCTATCACTTTTTTACAACTGGTAAGGGTGAAGGATAGAGAGGGATTCATATATAATAACTTGGTTTCTCATATATGATTACTATCCACCTAGGCTGTTTTCATAGGTGTGCAACCTTGCAGTCACACAGGGACCAGCTCTTTGAAGGGCTCTGTACTTGATTCAATGTTCTGTTGTTGCCATCATGAAATTCTTAATAATTTTGGACAGGAGCCCCACATTTTCATTTTGCACTAGGCACTACACATTATACAGATAGGTCTGCTATTCCTGAATATCATTCCATTTGAGTTTCACCTCACTTTGCTCTGCCCTCTACCCTAAAGTTATAACCCATGTACAAGCTACATTTTCTTGGCTAGTTCTTTGCCTATGATCTGGGGTAGACAGCAGCTAACCTGGATAACCCACATATTACAGCTTGGTCAACCCAGTAATCCCATAGTAAGCATTACCAGTATTCCTAGTCCCCCAAGGGAAAGTTATGCATCATTTATACCATAAATAGACAAGAAATATTCACAAAATATTCGCATCAGGAATAAAATGTCCCTTTTTACATTAAAGAAATGCCCTTATTTTGTGGGGATCCTACATTGTTTGTGATGCAGATATCCAAGAGTGATCTGTCCTCATTTTCCAAGCAACTGCAGTTTAAATCTATCAAGATTATCTACCAATATCTGGTTGGCCAGGGGCTAATATGAAAAGATCTTTGATTTGACCATTTGGTGATTGGTTTAAAATTACAATGTCCGTGGAGTTGTCCATTATCTCTGGTTTTAAAGCTGCCATGCTAATCAGTATAATTTCAAGCTGTGTATTAGAGGTACTTCTCTCTGATCTAGTGTCTTTCAACTGAGAACAGATACAGTAATGGCTTGAAGGAAATGACTCTGTGACTGTAAAAGTTTGCACGTTAGTGACATGCTTATGTGTACCCATAGACCTCTTGCAGGGCTTGATCACCTGTGCCAGATGTGATTTAGTAATGCATTATGCACTGGTATTGGAGACAGCATTCTGAACAGACTTATTTCCTTCCCATTTTTGTGAGGGTCCCTTAATCTTAATAACAACCTTTAATTGCTTCAACTTTTCATCTTTGTCCCAACATTTATTCTGCATTTCTAATTGTTCAACTGCCAATCTGAACTCACACTCTTTCCCCTCAGGATTCCCTTCAATGTAGCTTTTAATCTGTTAGATAGGGAATAGTTACAAATGCTCTTCTCCATTGCTTTCAAAGTACTGCCTCAGAATGCTTTTGCTAAAATTTCAATGTTATATTCTAAAATATTTGTTTCTTTACGTAGTTGTTTTATTACTTATTTCTACTAAAAGAGAATTCTTTAAATTTCTTTTCTTTCATTTAGTTTCCCCTGAATGCAGCTTTTAAAATTCAGAGAAATATCAGATTATTGGGGAACAGCTTTAAACGCAACCACTTGTTTACTTAACTCTGGTGATAACTTTGTACAGTTTGACTTTATTTTCTAAGATTTCAGTTCACCTTCAAAGTACCTATTCATCACAACAAAAGTGAAAAATCCCACAAAAATATCTTTATTTTCTAACCTGGTCATCCAATAAGTATTTTATTTGTTGAGTGCCTATTATGTGCCAGACACTGGCCTATGGACTAGGGGTGCATTACCAAACAAAACACACAAAAATCCATTCCCCAGAAGAGCTTATATTTAGTAAGGGAAGGAAAATAATAAACAATAGGCATAATAAATAACTAAATTACATAGTATGCTCACAGGTGATAAATGCTATGGAAATAATAGCAGGGTAAGGTAGGGATCAGGAGAGCAGATTGAAACTTACCTACAGCCCCAGTCTTTATACCCACTGTCCCTCTATTCTTCTATTAAAATAATTCTTCTCTGCATCCTATACTACCAATCAATTACTGTACCATTTCTTCTGATTCCCTTCACAGACAAACTTCATCAAGTTGTTTACAGACTCTGCTTTCACTTTATCACCTTCCAATCACTGCAAATCAGTTATCCAGTTTCTGCTCCTACCTTTTCACCAAAACAGTTATTACCAAAGGAGCCAAAGGCTTCCATGTTACCATATCCACTGGAAATGAATCAGCATTTTGATACTGTTGATCAAACTCCTTTCTCCTTGAAACATGCCATCCTCTTGGACTTCATTATACTGCTCTCTCCTGCTTTTCCTCATCATTCTCAAGTCTCCACTGACAGCTACACTACTTCTGACCATTCATCCTTTAAATGCTTGTGTTTCTCTGCATTCTATTCCACTAACTTCTTTTTTTCTTATTCTTTCTGGTTTAAGTCAATCATTCACTGTGACTTCAATTATCATCTATATATTGATGACTCCTAAACTATCAAGACAGACCTTTTACCTGAGCTCCAGACATATATCCACTTGTCAACTAGTCATCTCTCCTTACATGGCCCATAGGCCCCCAAATGCCCTATCTAAATATAACACATCTTCCCCTGTCAAACCAGCCCTTCTTCTCATTTTCCCATCTTAGTAACACCAATATCTTTCCAGTTAGCATAATTATTTAGAAACCTGAAATTCATACTCTCCTTTAAACTCCCTCATTTCTTTCCCCAAACACACTTATCACTAAGTCCTGTTGATGTACATGCTAAACAGCTCTCAAATTTATGTACTTCTATACATAGTTCTACTATTGTAATCCAGGATACCATATTTTCTCAACCATATAAATACAATGGTCTCACAACTGGTTCCCTTGTCCCTAGCATTGCCTACTTCCAATTCTCCACACAACAGTCAAAAGTGACCTCTAGGAATATAGATCTAAGCATACCATCCCTTTGCTTAAAATCTTTCATTGGTTCCTTTCTGTCCAGAGGATAAAACCCAACTCTAATGTGGGTTATATTCTGATCTAATATCTAAGTTGAGTTGCTGCCAAACTGAACTTGCAGTGCTCCAAATACTCCATGCATTCAGGACTCTGTACTTGAAACATTCCTCCCACCACACAGTGATTACATGACAAACACCTGTTGATCCTCCTTATCTTTCATGTTATGTATTTTCCTGAAGTCTGGACTATATGTCCCTGCTATGTACCCCCATAGAACTTGGTACTCCTCCTATTATAGCCCTGTTATTACTTCTTTACCTAGCTGGAGTCCTCCCTATCTGGACTCCATGAAGAAAAGGCCAAGTTTACTTTGTTCATAACTATATGTGTATATTCCTAGTACACAGAAATTTCATGGCCCATAGCAGGGACTCAATCAATGTTTCTTGAATGAATGAGGAACAGGCACATGTGAACTTTATCCCTACACACTTCAAAAGGAGGAAGTGAAGCATAAAAACTATATTTAAAAAATCAATTATGTATATCACAGAATACAATTGTTTTCTTTAAAAAGTAAATAAAATATATGAAAAGTAAATAAAACAAGTGTTCAGCTCTGGATAGTGTGATTTTTTTCTTTCTTCTATGTAACCTTATTCACCAAATTTTCTATAATGAGTATGACATTTTTATGGTGAAAAAAATGTTACAAATTATAAAATAAAAAGAACTTTACTACAAAATATTTTTACCTCTCAAAATAAGCAGAGTATCATATATAGTGAAATATGATCACTGGGTTTTTTACCCACTTTGGTGGAAGGTAAATAACAACATCTCTGCCTTAACACCAACAGAAATATACAGTGTTAACATAACCCAAGTGGCAAAAATCACATCACTATCTAGGATCACAAATGCTATGAGTATTTTTCATATCATTTTTAAAATTCTGTAGAAACCATTTTTAATAAAAGAACTCAAATTCTGATTTGATGCACAAAAACAGAACTATCAACTTTATTTTATATTTGGAAGTAAACATGACGAAACTAAAAAATAATTGTTATCCTTCTAAAATGCTCCATCAGGTTTAGTCTCCTCTGCTCTGAATGGTTTGTGTTCTTCTCAAAAGAAAAATAATGCTACAGGAGAAAAGTAAAGGAGAATTAAACAACTTGAAAAGACTAGCATATATACATCACACTTTGTTATAAAAGAAAATAACTGATTAACTTACATATTTTCCATTTACCAGTCTATTATCTTACCTTACTGTGAGGCATACAGACAAAATACGCTATAGCAGATACCATTACAATGGCAATTTCTGAATAACAAAGTTAACTCCCATGCCCAAGTGAATAGCCCACAGAGTTTGATTTGTTAATCTAGCTATAATATCACATATATGTACATGTGGGTACATATACATGTGCATGTGTGTATTGTATTAAACTTTATACAGTGTAATATATAGGTATGTGCAATAATGCACAAGTATGATTATTTTATATATACTTATTACATTACCTTACATGAATAATATCACATATGTATACATAATACTTTATATAAGGATTTTCTTTTGTTTCTTCTGAGATAAGTCGATTTTCCCACTGATCTAGTCCAAACCTCTTATTTTACAGTTTGGTAAACTGAGGCCCAGAAAAGTTAAGTGACTTGGCCAAGCTCTCACTGTAAATAATAGCATAACTGGGACTAGAGCCAGAGTCTCCTGACACTAAATTCAATGATCTGTTATTCCACTTTTCTGCTTCTTTGTAACTGATGCTAGAAATTAACACCTTAAATTTGAGTAACACATTGCAATTTTCAAAACAACTGCACATGATATTGTTTAAGACACAGAAAAATCGCAGCTTATGGTACTAAGGAGCTGAAAGGTTACTTGCCTGTGGAAATGCCAGTAGTGAATGGCTTGAGGTTCCTGACTCCTAGCCCAGTACTCTACTCCATGAAGTACACTTCTTTTTTTTTTTTTTAAGATTTTATTTATTTATTTATTTTTAGAGAGGGAAGGGAGAGGGGGAGAGAGAGAGAGAAACATCAATGTGCGGTTGCTGAGGGACATGGCCTGCAACCTAGGCATGTGCCCTGACTGGGAATCGAACCTGCGATGCCTGGTTCGCAGCCCGCGCTCAATCCACTGAGCTACACCAGCCAGGGCTCTGAAGTACACTTCTTTTCTCACCAACCATTTTCTTTTTACTTGGTTCTTCACAAGAAGGAGACATAGGCCAAGGCTACAGGATAGGTAAGCATGTGCAAATGAGGACAAGGTCATCTCTAGTGTATAATTCTGGGATCCACACTGTCAGTCTCTTCTAATACTGCATAGCATAAGTTTGGGGAGGCAAGTAGCTGAAACTAACACCTAGAATCTAGGATTCAATCTCAGACCTGTCAGACTCCTGAGGCTATATGCTCCATCTCCTTGATATGTGGTGTGATCAACATACATGGAGGACTATGGTTATTATTATTTTGCAAGACTGTCTATCAAGGAACCTCAGAGTCAGAGATGGCAGATTACATATTTGTGTTTCCCATAAAGGGCTGCACTATGTATAAGAAATAATGTGGCACCCAAACAATGTGGTACATTTCTTGTTTACCTTTCTATCATACAAATATTCCTAGTGATATTATCATCTCAGAAGTTGGTACTCTTGTGGTCCAAACATTTGTGGTAAAAATAAGCACTAAATGAATCAAAATGATAGTAACAAGAACAAAATATTAAGTACTTCAACTTTAGATTTTATTGCCATTACCCTTATTCTCTTGCTTCTTTTCATCATTTATCTTTCCCCATTTTGCATTGCTAGCTCTAACCTTTCAGCATCTCTACTTAACTTTTTTCTTTGTTTCTTCAACACCTTTAAAATCCTCCTAACTTTCCTTCATAAAGGAAATATACAGCCCACTTGCTGTAATATTAAAAGTTCAAAATGAAACCTTGTTTTCCAACAGTGATGGAACAATAATAACAGCAGGTCATAAGGAAAAAGCTATCTGCCCAAACAACTCTTTACTCATTCCCACCCGATTGTTTAACTCAACAAATTTAATAAATCTAATAGAAAATATTACACTTGAGCTACTCATGTGTATAATTATATCCATTATTATTATTCTATATAGTGTCATTTTGATCATTTCATCCTCTACAACAGGAATGCTGCCCTAATTACCTCTGCTGATATCAATGTCACTCACCTTTTGAGGCTCAGCTTGTATATTGTTTGTCCAAGAAGCCATCCCTTTCATTCCTAGACCACATGGATTTCTTCCTCCTATGAACTTCAAAATT
Organism: Tonatia bakeri; assembly: GCA_004024845.1. Lineage (NCBI taxonomy): Eukaryota > Metazoa > Chordata > Mammalia > Chiroptera > Phyllostomidae > Tonatia > Tonatia bakeri. The sequence goes on along the minus strand of PVIA01009156.1, from coordinate 35,699 downwards.
AAATAGTTAATAATTCACAGTACATTATCACCTATTATTTTACAATTTTGCACTTTCATTAACTATTGCTATCTTTGGTATTCAGTCCTGTATTCCTTGCATTTATGTGGATGGTGATGGAGGGGGGCACCTGAGAGCCTATCATAGGTCAAAAACTTGGCCAGGTGCTTTATATAATTTGTCTCATTTAATCTTCACAACAATCCTACAAGGTGAATATTGTACTTCCTATTTTGCAAGTGATTAAACTGAGGCTTAAAGAGGTTAGATAACTCAACCAAGGTTACATCTGGCTGGTAAATGGAAATGGTAGGTCTGCCTAACTCTAATGGAAAGTTCAGAGTCTTTCCATTAGATCACACTGCATCATTAGTGAATAATGACTAGTAATAATGAGTATGTGCCAAAGCTCTTATATAAGCACTTCTTTTGCACAATCATGATGACTTGATGAGACAAGTACTACTTTCATCATTTCCATTTGCATATGAGAAAACTGAGGTACCAAAAAAGGAAAATACTTGTGTGAAGTGCCCACACTACTCAATAATAGGGCCAGGATTAAAATCCAGACCTGCCCAGATCTAAAGCACAATCTCTCACCCACTAGTCTAACCTGCCTCTTTCCCCCCTTGTTGCTTGGAAATAACTTCAGGCAAAACCCTTATCTTGTAACTTTATACACCCCACAGAACCTGGTAATCAATGAGGGCTCAAAAATTTAGTTGATTTTTATATTTATAGAACTTCCACTTTCTAAATTCCTAAACACAAGGAGAAAAAATAAGAATGCTCAAAGCAGCCCTGGCTGGTGTGGCTCAGTGGACTGAGCACTGGCCTGCAAAACAAGGGGTCACTGGTTCAATTCACAGTCAAGGCACATGCCTGGGTTGCAAGCCAGGTTCCCAGTAGGGGGTATGTGAGAGGCAACCACACATTAATGTTTATTTCCCTCTATTTCTCCCTCCCTTCTTCTCTGTCTAAAAATAAATAAATACAAATCTTTAAAGTAAAAAAAAAAAAAAGAATGCTCAAAGCAGAGATAAGGATGGAAACGCACAAGAGAAAGAAAAGAAGAAAGATTTGTATATAATATTATGAAGAGGCAATAACAAATACATGCTTATCCTCAACTCAATGTACAGAATAAGAGACCTGGTACCTGACAGTGCTACTTAGCTATATACAGGAACCAGGTTCTGAGCGTTTCGGGCCTAGAGATAGATAAGCCTACCTTTGAAATGATGACTTTGAAGGAAATGCTCATTTTTCTCCACTAAAACTATATTACTTGATGTCACTGAGCTCCACTAGGTAAGACAGATATGGAGTAAATAAACATCTTTTTCCCAATTAATCATAAAAATAGTCTCCAGGCATAAACGAAATACTGGTTGAAGGCCAAAATTATATTTATATGATTTTCCTATGGTCCCTTTGTATTGCAGTGCTGTTAACTGCAGTCTCAAGAAATAATAACTGAAGGAACCTACATAATTCTCAGTTCCTTGGGGCCAGATGTGTTTCAGAATACAGAACATTTTAAATTTCATTTTATATTTTATTGTTAATTACTGTTGACTTTCAATATTATATTAGTTTCAGGTGTACAGCATTGTGGTTAGACACTTATATAGCTTATGAAGTGTTCTCACTGATAAGTCTAGTGCTCACCTGAAAGAATATTTTGGATTTTAAAAAGGCAATATGACATGATAAACTGAATATTACATGACACTTTTATGGGGTCTTGGACAGAAGTTCATGATCAAACACAGTAATATTTTTACAACAAAATATATGAATATTTACTCTAAGCATTAAATAACAACTACAGTATACCAGGTCAGGTCAAATGAGTTAGAAAAAAGCTTTGGGTGTGCAAAACTTTTTAATTTCAGAATTTTAGATACAAAATTGGGGGTTTACATATACTTCTAATATTCTATGACTTTAATATATCTTACTTCACATGATTAAAATAAGAACATTTTCTTTATCCATACATTTTACTTTAAATTTAATGGTGTACATTTTACATGAAGTAACAAAAAAATGAATGTAGCTTTATTACTTCAAAATCCTCCACTGCTCTAGGAACAGAGGACTTCGGATTTATATTCAGACTTCTAACATGCATTATTGAGATACAAAGCTAGATATGCTAGCCAATATGTAATAAGAATGCCCAAGGTGGAAAGTATGGGTGAAGATTTGTTCACTGTCCTAGAGGTAATTTTCTTGTTTTCATATACAATGCCATATATCATGGCCAACATACTCACACTTAACATGGACGGATCAACTTATCACCTATCCATTCACTCACTGATACATTTGTTCATTTGTGGAATAAACACTATTCTAAATACTACAGGCATAAAGATAAATAAGGCATGGGGTTTTCCTTCAAGAAGCATAAAGTTTAGAAGGGAAGAGAGATATATGGGTTGATAATCATATCAAATTGAGATAATCCAAGTAAAGGTAACCAAATTGTTAGGAGACAAGCAGGAAGAAGCCTAACCCAGTCTGGGAAGGAGGTTTGAGGTTAATATTTTAGGGGAGGTAACATCTAAGCTGAGGCCTGTATCCTGAGTGGAGTAAGCTATAAAAAGGGAGAGTGTAGATGAGGAGATGTTTAATAGCATTTCAATCAGTAAGTATAGGGGGTGAAAAGCTCAGAGTGGTGAGGCAGCATGTTTTTTGTTAACATCAAGTGGATTGGTGTGGCTAGAAAAACTTAAGTGGGCCAGTGGGAATTTCTGGTGATACAGATCTATACAGGTGTGAAAATTCCTTTCTCTAGGAATTTCTGGGGGCTTAGATCTAGGAACAAATAAATCATATGTGGATTCAGTTGCAATGAAACAAAAGAGCTGGAAAAAGTGTATTAATTAATGTATCAAACAATAAGATCTAGGATAAGTAAATAAATCAGATGATGTTGAAAAAATGGAAGACTAGGGAAAAACAGAGAGCCAAAGAACCTGGAAATCTCAATGAGAACATGTGTAGCAACAATAAAGACAATAAATACCTAGAGGACAAAGCACCTTCAGTTAAAGAATAGAGTTTCAAAATTTAAGATTTTGGAGACTCTGAGGTTAAGTTTTTGATGAATGTCAAGGTTCAGGATATGGACAAGAAAAGTGAGTGACCAATGCAGAGTACAGAAGAGATTCCTCAGAATTGAGTACATTAAGGAACTCTGAGGTTATGGACCTAGATGGCACATAACATGACCAATGAGGCTTCCCAGAAAGATGATCTGATGGAGAAGAACACAACACCTAGCAAGTGCATAGACTAAAGGAGGAGCTCAATTAACATTTGCACAGAGAATAAATTAATACATGTTTAAACTTAAGAGTTTAGTGTAGTTTCAAATGGCCTGCATACTAGATTCACGTGGAATGCTTTAAAAAATACAAATTTCAGGACCAAACCACAGACTTCTTAAATCAAAATTTCTTGGGTAAAGCCCAGTAATCAATCTTATTATTAAGTATTCCCAAGGTTACTTCCCTAGAAGCCACCTAAAGACCAGAGTTTGAGAAACACTGGTCTAGTAGGTTGATTTTGCCATGTTTCTTAACAAATGCTAATATATATTATTTAAGGCAATTAAAAACATAACATCGATTTTACAGATAGGAAACTTTGTAAGTTTAAGTTATCATTTACAACATCACAAAGATAAAAAATCAACAGAAATAACTAACTAGATTATTCCAACCATTATTTACCAAGTTGCCTACAACATGGTCTAGAGACCGGTGGTTCTGAAACCTGGGCATACACAAGAATAACATGTTGGGCTTGTTAAAACACAAATTACTGGCTTTCAACCAGAGTGTCTGATTCTGTAGATCTAGGGTGGGGCTTCAGAACATACATTTCTTGCATGTTCCCACAAGATGATGAGGAGGAGGAAGAGGATGATACTGGTACAGGAACACACCAGTATCATCTTTAGGGAAACAGTTTTAAGCTACAAAAAGTGTGAAGTTTGGTTCCTTATACTTATGGGAGTTTTAACTTAGTTGCAGAAAGAAAACTAATAACAAAAAGGAAAATTATGTTAGATTATATGAATAAGAATACAAGCGCAGAAAAAAGTTCCAAGAAAAGAGACAACACTGGGACTTGGAGCAAGTGCAGAACACTTCATGGGAGAGTTGAAGCAGCTGCAATTTGAAAGTCAGAAGAATTCAGGTAAGTAAGGAAGATGAAGAAAAATTCCAAATCTGCAAGCAACATGGGTAAAGAGCAGAAGAAAGAATAATGTCTGAGCTATGCCAAGAAATAAAGATAGTTCCCTGATTGGAGAAAAATGTATATGAAGTGTTCTAAGAAATATTATTGGAGCTATAGAATGAGTCCAATTGAGTAAAGCTGAAACAATAAGATGATATTGTGTGTTTTTATCTATATTTATTTTCTTTTTATTTCCTATAGTAGGAAAAGCAAGGAACTCAGAAGATAAATTGGAATCTTTGTTCTATCACTATAATCTTGAACAAGAGGGCAAATCTCCTTACACCTCTGTTTTTAAGGTCACATAAGACAATGTATATGGAAATTTTACATAAACTGGAAAAGGCCAAACATGCTAATTCTTTTTTATGGAGTGTGACTTTCTACCTTAGATACTTGAATATAAACCTTATTAGACTATGTGCCCCTTGAGAGCACAGAACATGATTTGATTCACCTTTTTATCTTTCACAGCACCTAACTCAATGCTTGGAATCCAGATATTCTTGGATTCATTAGAAGTCCTTGAATAATATATAGAAATGAAACAATACTATTTTAGGAAGATATGTCTGGCAGGACCTTAGAGGCCATGTCTGGCATGTTGAATTAGAAAGAAAGTATATTAAGAGTCCAAGTATATGTCCAAATTGCATTGGCAAACATCCTTACTCATTACTTCCTTCCTAAGGTCACAGCCATACATTCCTATTGAATAGCCAGGAAACTTCTTCAAGACCCAACTCCTAGCCATCTCCCAAACCCCACTTGCAGTCCTATCCCAATTACTATCACTCCTGTGTTGGGAACCACCTTTCCTGGTTTCAGAAGCTGTAACCTCCCCCCGCCCCCTGTGGCTAAATCTGAGTGAGCAACCTCCAGACCAGAAGCCACTAAGGAGACAAAACGTATCTCCCTGGCAGGAGTGCCACTTCTGCTCCTTTTACTTCATCCATAACTGGCCCCCAATGCTTGATCAGTTAGCCAATGATGGGTAAGATTACCAAAGAGGGGAACAACCTGAGAGTCATGATCATGTGGAGGCCCCAGGGAAGGACCTGGGGGGCTATGGAGAAGGGGGTGATGGACTCTCGCCCCTCGGCTTTAACAAAGCCTGAGTCCTCTTTTTGTCTGCAAGAAGTCTCCTAATCTCTTGGCTGCCTTACTTCCCCTGCCTGACTTAAGCCTGAAACAATGATAAAGGGTGCTGCAACCCAGTGCTGTAAAGGGTGGGTCCCTGGGGTGATCAGGCCTGAAAAAGAATACATAAAATCCTGTGAAACCTGCTTTGCTAAGAATGTTCTTAATTAAATGATAAGGGTCCAAGCAGGAAATTAGTTTGTTTCGCAAAGTTTTATAGCCCTTTAGCTAACAGACCCTGACTCAGAATAGGCCCTCAGAGTTCTTTATATGTTATCTATTGTTTGATCCTTACTGCCTGACAATGATTAATGTGCTTTATCTGAATTCCTGTGCAGAATGAACGCAATAAAAGCCCATTAAGGAAAAGGCTCTTGGTCCTTCTCCTTTGAGTGATCAGCCACCTTTCCTCCCCAAGCATATCATGTCTTAGTAGACTTATTCCCATCTGCAGTGGACAGGAGGATCTGCAGGCAAAGTTCCCCCACACTCCTGTATGAACTCTTTGGATTAGACATCTCATTTTGATGCTCTCTTCAGTCCCCAGTCTTGTTTTTGCCATTAGATGATAACTTCCCTTGTGTTTCAGATGGATTGGTTGTGCCCCTAAAGTTCATATGTTGAAGACTTAACTCCCAGTTTTGTTGTTTTTGAATGTGGAGCCTCCAAAAATGTGATTAAGGTTATAAGAGGGGACCCTCAGTTGGTAAAATCAGTGTCATGATAAAAATGAATTTTAGGGGTTTTTCTTTAGGTTTTGTTTTGCTTGTTTGTTTGTTTGTTTGTTTTACTAAAAGCCAGAATTTGTTCTTTCTCTCTCTCCCCGCTCTTGCATGCATCAAGGAAAGGTCATGTGAGAACACAGCAAGAAGGTGGCCATCTACAATCCAGGAAGAAATCCCTCACCAAATCAACTGGTCCCTTGATCACGGACTTCTAGCCTGCAGAACAATGAGAAAATACATGTCTACTGTTTAAGCTACCCTGTTTGTGGTATTTGTTATAACAGCCCTAGAAGACTAATACACCTTAGTTCCCTTTTGCTTCTCTCCTGAAACCACTTACTCAGGACATCATTTGAAAGCATACAAGGCCTGGAATAAGCAGTGGCAATAAAATGGGATAAGAGGAAAATCCCAGATCCATTCCAAAGGAAACAAAGAAATAAAAATGACAGGGAGACTAAGAGAACAAATTACATATTAAGAATAAGGGAAAATAAATAGTCACAGATGACTCTAGGATTTCTTGCTTGAGAGACTAAAGAAATCACTGACAGAAACTGATAGGTGTCAAGGAAGGTGATTTGGGAGAAAAAGAAGATAACTTCAGTTTTGCAAATGTTGCATTTAAAGCGCTGATAGAATATCTAATTTGTGAGAGCAGGTAGAAATATGGAACAGATAAAGGTAAAAATTTCAGGACTCAGAATTAAAAGTCATTCACCCAGAGAAGCACAGATTTTATGGTCAGAAAAGACCTCAAAAACTACCTAACTCAATACTCTATTCTAATTTTATGAGAAAAGCAATACAAAATGAAATTAAATGCAGTATAAAACTGGTAGTAAAGACAGAACTATAACTATTACACTGTTGGGGACCACTCTGCCTGGTCTCAGGAAGCTGTGACCCCCCGTGACTTAGGCTGAGTGAGAGACCTCTGGACCAGGAGCCACTAAGGAGACAAAACTTATTCCCCTGGCATGAACGCTACCTGTTCTGTGCCTGGCCTTTAATGTTTGACCAATTAGCCAATTATAGGTAACAATTCTCTAGGATAGAGATTGGACATAAGATATGCATTGATCACGAAAAGGCATCTGGGATGAGACTCATGGGGCTGTGGAAATGAAGGGGCTGTGGAAAGGAAAGGGTGATCAACATCAACCCCTGCCCCCTCTAAGCCTGAGTCTTTGTACTTAGATGTGAGAAATCCAAGTCTCCTGAATGCCTTTGTCTCCTGAAACAGCAAATAGCCAAAGGGTGCAGCCCAGACCAGAGATGGTGGACCCCTGGGGTAATCAGGCCTGGGACATAGAATATGCAAGATCCTGTGAAATCTGTTTGCTGGAGGATGTTATTAACTTGGAATTTGAAGGCACAGACAGAAAACCAAAACTAGTCCTTTTAGCCATGTAGTCCTTTCATACGATAAAACCCCAATCTCTGCCCAGAATCACAGTAGGAGTTCTGTTAGTATCTTTGTAAGTTACCTGTTCCCTTTGATCCTTTCTACCAGACTGTGAATCCACAAACTGAGTCTGCTTTCTCAATAAAAATCTGCTTGGGAATGGACATGGCGCACTCCCTACTAGAGAGAGTAACCATGTTTCTCTATAGTCCCACAGAATCATGCTAGTTTCTGTGTATTTTGCGTGTTTTGACAAACATCCACAGCCAAAATGGATACCGTGGGATGGTATTCTCTCACATTACACAGATCTTTTTAAATGTTCTTTCTGCTACAAACTTATAATATTCTCTGGTAGATGAGAATAAAGTTTTGGGAAATTACAGTTGGGAAAGCCAAAAAAAAAAAAAAAAGCAAATTGAGATAGATCAGAATGATAAGGAGAACAATGAAATCCATGGAAGGAAAGTTTCAAGAAAGAAGCAGTCCCAGGTGACAAAAAAAAAAAAAATGGTGAAGTTGGATGGGAATTGAGGGAAGACCACTATATTTGGCCATAAGGTCATTAGTTACATGGCAACAAACTGCTCTTTTTAATAGTATCTACTATACCAGAATTCTCAAATGCTACCCTTGGAGTCTTTGCAATGGGAACATGTCAGATATGTAACCCAGGTAAAATGAGGTTCTCTTATTATTTCAGTAACTAAATTACCTTGAACAGGGTCCAAGAAAAACTGATTTTATGCAAATTTCAAATCTATAATGACTCATGTTAGAGCAGAGTTCCAGTTTGTTCACACTCTCATCTCATATTTTATCATCGTTCTTAGAGCCTAGGAGTACTTATAAAATTTATAGACTTTATGTTCTTTCTCTGAATTCATATAGATATAATCCTAAGAACTTCAAACCTTTCAGCAGTTGGCTAATTACTGCATAAAGCTTTTCAAAATAACATTTCTAATTATATTGCATTCTATGATGAAACACAAACATGGAGATTTGAAAATGTAAATGGCTATGTTTAAAGTTCAATGAGTAATGATTTTCAGGACATTTTTGACATATTTACTCCCAATTTTTTACCTCCCATTCTAAAAAAAAGTGGTATGAGGATTATCCGAATAATGAAAACCACAGTGTAATACAGAGAATCACACAGCAGGATTTGTCTAAATGTAGAAACTTTCAGTAACAACCATCTGGCAAGTAGCAACACTGAAAGTGTATGGGGGTGTGCTATTTACATCAACTGTGTATCAAATGATCTATAATCTTAAAAAACATGTTTTTAATTAATTAAAAGAAAACATAGTATTGTCATTTTCAGACTGAGCTCTGAATTTTTCTTTAATTCCAAATGACAAATTCAATCAGATAAGAAGAAAAAGAACATCAAAAAGCATGGTATTATAAAGCTTGAAAATTTCCACCTTACAAAGCTATGTACACAGTAAAGTGTCACATGTTATATAATACACAGATGTTTAACTGGCATATACACACAGATTTAAATTTTATTTAAAGAAGATAAAGATTAGAAACTGAATTTGGCACTCAGACTAATGTTATTGGTTCTCTATTACTATAAGAACAATTCAACCACCCCCTTCTCTCTCCCCCTAGAAGCCCCTGCCCCTTGCTTCCTTTTGTCCCCATCTACTTGATCTTTTCCTTCCTTCATATCTACATAAATCTTAAGCCTACCAGTGATACTTAAACATAATGAGGCTTCTGATACTTATTAATGAAAATAAAAAAGGATCTAAAATAACCTTGAGAATGTAATGAATTTCAAAACACACCTTAATGCAAGTTTAACAAGGCTATTAGCAAATTCTTAGAAAGCTTTTCACTAATGCTCTCTGCTCCTCTTCTTGTTATAATGTACAACCAGTTCAAGCTGGCTTGAGTTCTCTGCGTACTTGGTCATTTCACACCTGAACTCAGATCCAGTAGAAGTAAACTAGAAATTCAATTATAGATTACTCAAGGGGTAAAGTTAAGCCACCTCTGGTTAGAAATGACAGGCAGTTAAGGGGTCTATGGGGAAGAGATTTCTTTTGGATGTAATGAATTCTATGGCAGGGCCACCCTCCCCACCTAAGCCAAATCTGGCCCTCCCATCAAAACTCAACTCAAGTAGCACTTCCACCCTGGAGTGCAATGCCTTATGCCACTCATCCTGATCCTCACTGCCTCAGAAATTAAAATGGCATTGCCAGCAGTCATTTTAGTTCTTTTTATAAAGATATTTTAACACTTAATTGTTTAATTTAAATGAAAACTTTTGTAAATGTAGTAATACACTGATTGAAATTTGTATTTTTATTTTTATTGTTGTTCAAGTACAGTTGTCTCCATTTTTCCCACAGCCCACCCAAGACATCACCGCCTGCCTCCCCTAAACCTGCCTGACCTTGGTTTTGTCCATCTGTCCTTAATAATTATTCCTGAAATACTTTTTCCCTCCCCACCCCATGATTCCCTCTTACCTCGTCTCTGATTACTGTCAGTTTGCTTTTAATTTCAATGTCTCTGGTTATATTTTGCTAGCTGTTTGTTTTGTTGGTTAGGTTCCACTTAAAGGTGAGATCATATGCTAATTGTCCTTCACCACATGGCTTACTTCACTTAGCATATGTTCTCCAGCTCCATTCATGCTGTTGCAAAAAGTAGGAGCTCCTTCCCTTCTGCTGCGTAGTATTCCATTGTGTAAATTTACCATTCTTTTTTGATCCATTCATTTACTGATGGGCACTTGGGTTGCTTACAGCACTTGACTACTGTAAATTGTGCTCCCATGAATATTGGGGTGCACAGGTTCTTTTGGACTGGTGTTTCAGGGCTAGTAAGATATAATCCTAGAAGTGGAATTGCTAGGTCAAAACAGTTCCATTCTTACTTTCCTGGGAAATTTCCATACTGTTTTCCTCAGTGGCTGCACCAGTCTGCATTCCCACCAACAGTGCACCAGCATTCCCTTTTCTCCACATCCTCCCCAACACTGGTTGTTGATTTCTTTGTGATGGTCATTTTCACTGGTGTGAAGTGGTATCTCATTGTGTTTTTTTTTATTTTAATTGTTGTTCAAGTACAATTTTCTTTTACTCCCATCCCAGCCCACCTGCACAGCCCTCCCCACCGCCCTTCCATTTCCATCTGCCCCTAGTTTTTGTCCATGTGTCCTTTATACTTGTTCTTATAAACTTATCCCCCTTTCCCCTGAAATTCCCTCCCCTCTCTCCTCTGGACCCTGGCAACCTTTTCTCTATTTCAATGTCTTTGTTTATATTTTGCTTGTTTGTTTGTTTTGTTGTTTAGGTTCCTGTTAAAGGTGAGATCATATGGTATTTGTCTTTCACTGCCTGGCTTATATCATTTAGCATAATGCTTTCCAGTTCCATGCATGCCATTGAAAAGGATAGGAGCTCTTTCTTTCTTTCTGCTGCATAGAATTCCATTGTGTAAATATACCATAGTTGTTTTATCCACTCATTTACTGATGGGCACCTAGGTCGCTCTCAACACTTGGCTATTGTAAATTGTTCTGCTATGAATATTGGGGTGCATACATTTTTTTGGATTGGTGTTTCAGGGTTCTTAGGATCTAATCCTAGTAGTGGAATTGATGGGTCAAAAGGCAGATTCATTTTTAGTTTTCTGAGAAAATTCCATACTGTTTTCCATAGTGATTGCACCAGTCTTCAGTCCCACCAACAGTGTACTAGGGTCCCTTTTCTCCACAACCTCTCCAACACTTGTTTGTTGCTTTGTTTATGATGGCCATTCTGACTGGTGTGAAGTGGTATCTCATTGTGGTTTTAATTTGCATCTCTGATAGCTAACGACATTGAGCATCTTTTCCTGTGTCCCTGAAACCTCTGTGTGTCCTCCTTGGAGAAGTGTCTGTTCAAGTCCTTTGCCCATTTTTTAATTGGGTTGCTTGTCTTCTTATAGTGGAGTTGTGTAAGTTCTTTATATATTTTGGAGATTGAACCATTGTCCAAGGTATCATTGGCAAATGCGTTTTCCCAAACAGTTGGTTTTCTTTTCCGTCTAATGTTATTTTCTTTAGTCATGCAGAAGCTATGTTGATGAGGTTCCATTTGTTTATTCTTGCTTTATGTCCCTTCTCCTAGGGGATATATCGGCAAAATATTGCTGTGTGGAATATCTGAGATTTTCCTGCCTATGTTCTGCTCTAGGACCTTTATGGTGTCACAATTTATATTTCAGTTTTTTACCCACTGTGAACTTATTTTTCTGTATGATGTAAGTTGGTAGTCGAATTTCATTTTTGTTTTTTTTTGTCTGTTTGTTTTTTGCATGTAGGTGTCCAGCTCTCCCAACACCACTTGTTGAACAGACTATTTTTACTCCATTTTATTCCTCTTCTCCCTTTGTTGAATATTAATTAACCATGGAGACTTGGGTTTATTTCTGAGCTGTTTATTCTGTTCCATTAGTCTATATATCCATTCTTATGTCAGTGCCAGGGTGTTTTGATTACAGTGGCCTTGTAATACAGTTTGATATCAGGCATTGTGATCCCTCCTACTTTGTTCTTTCTCAAAATTGCTGCAGCTATTTGGTGTCCTTAATTGTTCCATATAAATTTCGGAAATGTTGTTTCTATATCTGTTAAATATGTCATTAGTACTTTAATAAGGATTGTGTTGAATCAATAAAATGCTTCAGGTAGTACGGACATTTTGATGACGTTAATTATTCCAAACCATGAACATGATACATACTTCCATTTGTTTGTGTCTTCCTTAATTTCTTTCTTCAGTGTTGTGTAGTTTCTTTTACTTCCTTGGTTAGGTTTATTCCTAGGTATATTATTTTTCTTTTTGCTGTAACAAGTGGGAATTATTCTTGGTTTCAGTTTTTGATATTTCATTGTTGGTATACAAAAATGCCTTTGATTTCTAAATGTTGACTTTGTATCCAGCCATTTTGCCCAATTCATTTACTATGTCAAGTAATTTTTTAGTGGAGTCTATAAGATTTTCTGTGTACACTATCATGTCATCTGCAAACAAAGACAGTTTTGCTTCCTCTTTTTCAATTTTGATGTATTTTATCTCCTTTTCTTTGTCTGATTATTGTGGCTAGGAGTTCCAATACTATGTTGAATCAAAGTGGTGAATTTGGGCATCCTTGTTTTGTTTCCAGTCATAGGGGAGATGCTTTTAGTTTTTGCCCATTGGCTTTGATGTTGGCTGTAAGTCTCTCACATATAGCCTTTATTACATTGAGGAATGCTCCAACTATTCCCACTTTGCTGAGTGTTTTTATCATAAATGGGTGCTGTGCCTTATCAAATGCATTTTCTGCATCTATTGATATGAGCATGTGATTTTTGTCTTTCCTCTTACTTATGTGATGTATTACAATTATTTATTTGTGAATATTGTGTCATCCTTGCATCCCTGGAATGAATCCTACTTGATCATGGTGTATGACCATTTTAATATATTACTGGGTGTGGTTTGCCAACATTTTGTTGAGGATATTAGAGTCCATGTCACCAGGGATATTGGCCTGAAGTTTTCTTTCTTGTTTGATTTTTTATATGGTTTTGGGATTAGGATGATGCTGGCTTCATAAAAAGGGTTTGGGAGTCATCTGTCTTCTTGGATATTTTTGGAATAGTCTGTAAAGGATAGAGAGTAGTTCTTCCTTAAATGTTTTATGAAATTCTCCTGTGAAACTGTCCAGTCCAAGGTTTTTGTGTGTTGAGAATTTTTTCATTATTGTTTCAATTTCATCAGCTGTTATTGGTCTCTTCGGGCTTTCTGTGTCTTCTTGGTTCCATTTTGGAAGATTATATTTTTCTAGAAATTTATCCATTTCAACAAGGTTTTCATGGCATATAGTTCTTTGTAGTAATTTCTTACAATCCTTTGTATTTCTCTGGTATCAGTTGTAATCTCTCCTCTTTCATTTCTTATTGTGTTTATTTGGGTCATTCCTCTTTTTTTCTTGATGAGTCTGCTTAAAGACCTGTTGATTTTGTTTATCTTTTCAAAGAACTAGCTTCTGGATTTACTAATACTTAGAATTTTTCTGTTAGTTTGTATGTCACATAATTCTGCTCTGATCTTGTTCATTTACTTCCTTCTACTATCTCTGGGCTGTCTTTGTTGTTTCTCCAGTTTTTGTAGGTGTAGGGTTCAGTTGCTTATTTGAAATGTTTATATCCTTTTTAGATAGGCCTGTATTGCTATATATTTCCCTCTTAGGACTGCCTTCTCTGTGTCTCATAAGTTTTGGGTTGTTGTGAGTTCATTTTCATTTGTTTCCAGAAACTTTTTGATTTCTTCCTTGAGGAATCTCATTCTTCAAGGAATCTCATTCTTGACCCCTTCATTGTTTAACAGCATACTATTCAGTCTCCATGAATTTGAGTTTTTTCCTTGAGGTTGAATTCTAGTTTCAGTCCCTTCTGGTGAGAGAAAATGCTTGATATGATTTCAATTTTCTTGAATTTGTTGAGACTTGTTTTATATTCTATCATGTGGTCTACCTTTGAAAATGTTCCATGGGCATTTGAAAAAAAAATGTGTATTTTGTTTCTTTGGCATGAAAGGCTTGCTGATATTTTGTTTGGAACATCTATCCATTTTTGACATTGGGGTATTAAAATTCCCTACTGTAATTGTGTTGCTGTCAATATCTTTCTTGAAGACCTTCAAGATTTTTCTTATATATTTCAGTGCATATATATTTATAATGTTTACATCTCCTTGATGGATTCTTTCCTAAAGTATTATGAAGTGACCTGCTGGGTCTCTTTTTGTTGCCCTTGGTTTGAAGTCCATTTTGTCTGATATGAGTATTGCTAGCCTGGCTTCTTTTTCCTGTTCATTTACTTGGAATATCTTTTTCCAAACCTTCACTTTCAGTCTGTATATGTTTTTCATTCTAAGGTGGGTGTCTTGTAGGCAGCATATCTGCTGGTCATGCTTTCTTGTCCATTCAGCTATTCTATGTCTTTTGATTGGAGCATTTAATCCATTTACATTTCAGGTTATTATGAATAGGTAGTTATACATCGCCATTTTACTCCATTTGTACCTGTGTTCCTCTCTCTCTCACTCTTTTTCTTCCTCTTGTTGAAGCAATCCCTGTATTAACTGTTGTAGGACTAATTTAGTGGAGGTGCATTCTTTGAGTCTTCTTTTGTCTGGAAAACTTCTTATTTGGCCTTCCATTATAATTGAAAGCCTACTGGGTAGAGTAGTCTTGGTTGCAGGCCTTTGGTTTTCATTATTTAGAATATTTCTTGTCATTCCCTTCTGGCTTGCAGCATTTCCTTTGAGAAGTCAGATGCTAGCCCTATTGGGGATCCCTTGTATGTTACTTCTTGTTCCTCCCTTTCTGCCTTTAAGATTCTCTCTTTGTCATGGAATTTTGACATTTTAATCATGATGTATCTGGAATCGGGCCTGTTTGGGTTCCTCTTGATTGGGACTCTCTGTGTTACCTGGATTTGTGTGAGGTTTTCTCTCATCAAATTAGAGAACTTTTCCATCATTACTCTTTCAAATAGGTCTTCTATTTCTTTCTCTTCTTCTTCTCTTCCTGTATCCCTATTATATGGATATTATTACATTTCATGTTGTACTGCAGTTCCCTTACCACCTCTTCTTTCTCTCTAAAATTTTTTTTATTTTTCTTGCTCTTTCTGTGTGTTTTTTCTACCTTGTCCTCCAGCTCGCTGGTTTGATCCTCTGCTTCATTTAGCCTGCTTTTGATTCCTTCCACTGTGTTCTTCAGTTCAGAAATTGTATTATATATTTCCTATTCACTCTTGTTGATAGTTTCTATTTCCTTTTACATGTTGATATAGTTTGCAGTGAGTTCATCTTAGTTTCCCTGTAGTTTCTGGTAATTCTCTCTGAGCTCATTGAGCTTCTTTATAACCATTGCTTTGAACTCAATATCGGATAGTTGACTTGCCTCTATGTCATTTAGCATTCTTTCTGAGGTCTCCTCCTTTACTTTCATTTGGGGTTTGTTTCTTTGTCTTCCCATTGTTTGTGAGACTTTTCTTGTTAGCCTCTGCTTTTTAAACTGATCTGTTCTGACTCCCTGGGTTTACGGTGTGAACTTCTATGGCAGGAGACCTGTGAGTTTCAGTGGTGCAGTCTAAATGATCTCCTGAACTTGCTGCTCTTAGGATGTTATTTATGTTGACTCTCTGGAGGTGTTTTGGTTTTGGTTATCATTGGCTCTTTCTTTGGTGGGTCTTTCCATCCAGCTGGTTAACTGAGGGTCACATTGCCCATGACATCTTGTACGATGCACCTGTGAGCAAGTGCAAACAAGTTGTGCCAAAGCTGGTTCTTCTGTGTGTCCAGGTTTTGAGACTTCTTTCTTGTTATTGTTGAGTCATTTGTTCTGGGTAATTTCTCCACAGTTTAGCTGTAATTCCAGATTGGTCCTGGAAAGAGGTCAGTGTGACTTCCACTCACTCCTTTGCCATCTTCCCTTTTTAATTATTTGGTTCTTTTTTGTTTCATTATCTCTTTCAGAAGGTATATTGGTGTTCACAGCTCCCACCTTCTTTTGTATGTGGTCAGTTTCTAGGGGAAGGCAAAATGGATTAAGACAGCCAGAGAGTATTCTATGGGATTTATTGTAGCAACATGTAGAGAAGAGATAGGAGATTCTTTGGATATGTATAGTGTTAACCATAATATTTCAACCAACTAGCCAATAAGACTCTTGTTAGAGGGAGGAATACTTCTGAGCTGAATCCAGAAAACAACATGCTTGTAGGAGGTCAGATTATGAGATATAGTGAGAGTAAAGGATAGAAATAGGCATAGTGTGTGTAAGAATAGAATTAACCACAACAGTAATAAAGCTCCAGAAGATAGTGAAATGGACTGAGGTCAGGGAGGGTTGCTGTGTAGTATTTAAAATTATATGGAACAACAATTATTTACACTACTACTGGAGTAACAATAATATGACAAGAACTCTATGATCTGAATAACAAGACTATGAAGTACACAACCTAGAGTAGTGTGCTATTGGAAGGCAAGTGAAGTGATAGAAGGAAAATTAAAAATGCATTATGAAAGTGAGAACAAGGAAAAACAAACAATGCAATTAGACAACAAATAAAACAAGAAAACTAAACAGAAAGAATTTAAAAAGTAGTAATAAAATAAAAAGTAAAAATAATGAAATAATGAAATAATAATACAAATAAACAATAACATGCATGTTCTCTGGAATAGCAAAGTGATATTTGTCTGTTTTGCAGTTATTGGGGTTAGCCTTGTGTTCCCTCTTGGGATCTGACTCTGGTGCTTTCACAGCTCTAGGTCTTATTGTCTCACTTGGGGGGAAAAAAGAAAAAAAAAAGAAAACCTGACTCGGGAAGATGGTGGCCTTGTTGGAGGAATCATGATCCCCTTCCCCAGTGCACGGGGAAGAACTTGGTCGATCTGAGGAGGAACAGAGCAGGAGACCACCGATATCGCAACATTTATGAAAATAGGACATCAAAAGTTATCCAGACATTGAATAAACAGATGGTAAGAGGACTGCTTCGGGATAATAAGGGCCCTGAGATAAGCACGGAGAGCAGGCCCGGTGCTCCTGGGTCTGTCTCAGGGCACCTGGGAGAGCGGAGTCGCCACTCCCTCCACAGACAACAAGGATTGAGAAGCAGCAGTGGAGGCCTTGTTGCTTGAAGGTCAAGTGGAGAGTGAGGAAGGAGAGACAGAACCACAGAGGTTATGGGCACCCACGAACTTCCCAGGGAACAGTGAGTACCCCAGTCTGCCAGACCAAGGGAGGCCTTGCCGTGCACGCCCACGTCCCCAACACAGTGAGTGTGTGGTTTTGGGGAAGACTGAGACCCTACAGCCATGAACAAGGGAAGGGCTTCTGGAACTGGGATCATTTCAAGTGGGCGCACACCCCGCCGCGATACCTGACTCTCAAACGGTGAACCCAGAAAAGACACAGCACTTTGTGGGTTCCTGGGACCCACTGCGGTGGTGAAGGAAAGTGCACGACCCTCCCAAACCCAGGAGGGTGCATCGTGAACCTGGAGGACAGGTGGGTGCTTCGCTGAACTTAGAACCTGTGGTGGTGAAGTTGAGGGATGGGCGGGATCCCTTGCCATCACCAGAGCTTGCGCCCTGAGCCCAGAGAGTGATCCTTTCTGGGGAAAGCGGGTGGTCATCCCTGGGGACAGTACCCAAGAGACTGACTGAGTTCTGACTGGAAAGGGTGAAAAGCATTCTAACAGGCCCTCAGCCTGCTTGAGCTGGCAAAAGCAGAAAAACTGGTTTGGCCAGTTAAAACTAACAAGAGGTTTTCTTGCTTTTTGTTGTTGTTTTTTTCTCTGTGTGTGTGTGTGTGTGTGTGTGTGTGTGTGTTCTTCCTTTTTTTCTTTCTTTCTGTTTTTCTTTTTTCCCCTTATCCCTCTGTTGTTGTTTGAATGTTTGATTTTATCTTGTTTTTGTTTATTAAGCAACTTTTTATTTTTCAACACTTATTATTTTTATATCTCTCAATTCCTTATGTTTTTCTTCCATCCATCCTAGTGCTATTACTTCCACGCCAAATATATATCTCCTGCAATCCATCTTCTGTTTTTTGTTTCTTTCTTTGTTTGTTTGTTTTTTTGCCTGCAAATTATTGCAAATTTATATTACCTTTTTCTCTCTTTTCTGACAATTTTTATTTTAATAGTACTTTGGTATTGTTTTTTTTTCTTTCTGTATAAACTTCTTTGCTTGGCTGGTTATGCTGTCGTTTGATAGGTTCCCCCTGTTATCTCATTCACAGTGTGTTGATAATTTACTATCCCTCACTTGGGTTTCATTAGTACACCATTCAAGACTCTATAATCCTTATTCTTGTTATCTAGATCTCATAGAATCTGCCGCAAGATTGTTGCTTCAATATTACTGTAAATAAGACTTATTCCATACACTTGTAAATACAACTTAACACCCCTACCAGATCTCGGCTCACCTTGCAATTTCCTAAACTCTATTAATGTAGGGGTTATCTCTATTCTTTTACACACTACTCCTATTTGCTATTCTTTATTCCCACCTTACCTCAGAATCTGACCTACCACAGCCCCACAGCTTTCTAGATCCAAATAACAACCCTTTCCTCCCCACTAAGAGTCTTATCTTCTTTCCATACTTTCTAAAATGTGGATAGTGGGATGGAAGATCACGGTTAACACTATACATAGCCAAAGGATCTCCCATCTCTTCTCTACGGGCTGCTACTGTAAATATCATAGAATACTGGCTTGCTGTCTTAACCCATTTTGCCTTACTCTTCAAACTGATAACAATAAAGAATAGGGGGAAGCTGTGAACACCAGGATACCCGAAAGAGACTACAACACTGAATCTCACAAGTATTCTACCACAGAAGTTCACACCATAAACAAGGAACCAGAATAGATCAATTTAAGAAACAGAGGTTAACAAGAAGCGTCTTAGGAACAATGAGAAGACAAAGAAACAATCCGCAAAAGCAGGGAAAGGAGGAGGCCTCAGAAAGAATGCTAAATGAAATAAAGGAAACTCAACTATCAGATAACAAATTCACAACAATGATTATCAGGAAGCTCAATGAGCTCACAATGAGCTTCCAGAAACTACAGGGAACCGACAATGATCTCATGGCAAACTATATCAGTATAAAAATGGAAATAGAAACTATCAACAAAGGCCAAGAGGAAATGAAGACTAAAATTTCAGAACTAAAGAAAACAGTGGAAGGAAAGAAAAGCAGGAACGGTGACGCAGAAGATTGGACCAGCGAATTGGAGGACAAAGTAGAAAAAAACACCCAGAAAGAAAAAGAAAATGAAAAGAGGTTCAAAAAGAATGAAGAGGGATTAAGAGAAAGGCAAGACAATATGAAACGTAATAATATCCGTATAATAGGGATTCCAGAAGGAGAAGAAGAAGAGCAAGGAATAGAAAACCTACTTGAAAAAGTAATGAAGGAAAACACCCCCAATTTGATGAGAGAAAAAGTCACACAAATCCAGGAAACACAATGAGTTCCAATCAGGAGGAACCCAAAGAGGCCCACCTCAAGACACATCATAATTAAAATGGCAAAATTTCAAGACAAAGAGAGAATATTAAAGGCAGCAAGGGAGAAACACAAAGTAACACACAAGGGAGCCCCCAAAAGGCTAACAGCTGATTTCTCAATGGAAACACTTCAAGCCAGAAGAGAATGGCAAGAAATATTCTAAGTAATGAGAACCAGAGGCCTACAGCCAAGGCTACTTTACCCAGCAAGGCTCTCAATCAAGATAGAAGGCCAAATAAGAAGCTTCCCGGACAAAAGAAGTCTAAAAGAATATACCTCCACTAAACCAGCTCTCCAAGAGATGCTAAAGGGTCTGATTTAAGTAAAGGAAGGAAAAGAGAAAGAGAGAGAGGGACACACATACATAAATGGCAATGAATAAGTCCCTATCAATAACAACCTTAAATGTAAATGGATTAAATGCTCCAGTCAAAAGACATAGAATAGGTGAATGGATATGAAAACATGACTCACACATATGATGCCTACAAGAGACCCACCTGAGGACAAAAGACCTGCACAGGCTGAAAGTGAAGGACTAGAAACAAATTTTCCAAGCAAACGGGCAAGGAAAAAAAGCTGGGGTAGCAATACTCATTTCAGACAAAATAGACTTCCAAAAAAGGGCCATAAAGAGAAACCCAGAAGGTCACTTGATAATATTCAAGGGAAGAATCCACCAAGAAGACATCAATTTTGTAAATATATATGCACCCAACATAGGTTCCCCCAAATACATAAAGAAAATCCTAGAGGACATTAAGAAAGATATAGACAGCAAAACAATTATAGTGGAGGATTTTAACACCCCACTCTCAAAAATGGACAGATCTTCCAAACAAAATATCAACAAAGATATCGTGGCATTGAACAATACCCTAAATGAAATGGACTTGACTGATATATTTCGAGCCCTCCATCCAAAAGAAGCTAAATACACATTCTTTTCAAATGTACATGGAACATTTTCAAAGACAGACCCCATGATAGGACACAAAACAAGTCTCAAAAGGGTCAAGAAAATCAAAATCATACCAAGCATTTTCTCAGATCACAAGGGACTGAAACTAGAAACCAACACCAAGGAAAAAACCGAAAACACCCAAAATCATGGAGATTAAATTGTATGCTATTAAACAATGAATGGGTAAAGGATTAAATTAGGGAAGAAATCAAAAGGTTTCTGGAAACAAATGAAAATGAACTTACAACAACCCAAAACTTATGGGACACAGCAAAGAGAGTCCTGAGAGATAAGTCCATAGCAATACAGGCATACCTAAAAAAGATGGAAATATTTCAAACAAACAATGTAACCCTATGTCTACAAGAACTAGAGGAACAACAACAAAGACAGCCCAGAGCAAGCAGAAGGAAGGAAATAACCAAAGATCAGAGCAGAATTAAATAACATAGAGACGAAAAGCACAATTCAAAGGATCAATGAAACCAGGAGCTGGTTCTTTGAAAAGATAAACAAAGTTGACAAGCCTTTAAGCAGACTCATCAAGAACAAAATAGAGAAGACCCAAATAAACACAATCAGAAATGAGAGAGGAGAGATTACGACTGATACCACAGAAATAAAAAGGATTGTAAGAAATTATTATGAAGAACTGTATGCTAAGAAATTTGAAAACCCAGATGGAATGGACAAATTTCTATAAAAATATAATCTTCCAAAACTCAATGAAAAAGAAGCAGAAAACCTGAACAAACCAATAACAGCAAAAGAAATTGAAGCAATAATTTAAAAACTCCCAACACCCAAAAGCCCGGGACCAGATGGTTTCACCGGAGAATTCTACAAAGCATTTAAGGAAGAGTGAACCCCTATCCTTCACAAAGTATTCCAAAAAAATCCAAAAAGATGGAAGACTCCCAAACTCTTTTTATGAGGCCAACATCATCCTAATTCCAAAACTAGATAAAGACACAGCAAAAAAAGAAAACTTCAGGCCAATATCTCTAATGAACATTGACGCTAAAATCCTCAACAAAATATGCTCCGGCCTGCGGAGCAGTCAACGGGGGTCCCGGGTCTACCTGAAACGGATGAATAGGGGTGGGAGCAAGAGGCGCGAAGAACTGCAGCAAGACAAAGGATTCTGATCAAGCTGCAAACTTTTATTTAAATGGCGGGGGTTATATAGGGACGGGAAAAGGGAAGCTGCTCTGATAGGCTGCTCCGTGCGTGTTCACCTCCTGCCCTTGCTAGTGATTGGTCAGTCAGGTGCGTGATCAGTACCTTCATTGGTCGCTGGTTCGCGTGCTCTGCAGATGCCCCCAGGGGGCAGTGCTGGTGGCTCAGACCGCGATATGCTGTCTTGCTGACGGTGTCAGCGAACTAAGGCCCCAACAAAATTACTGGCAAATCGCATCCAACAATACATTAAAAAGGTCATCCACCATGACCAAGTGAGTTTCATCCCAGGGATGCAAGGAAAGTTCAATATTAAGAAGTCAGTAAATGTAATACATCACATAAACAAAAACAAATTCAAAAATCACATGATCATATCAATAGATGCAGAAAAATCATTTCATAAGGTACAGCACCCATTTATGATAAAAACACTCAGCAAAGTGGGAATAGAGGGAACATTCCTCAACATAATAAAGGCCACATATGAGAGACCTACAGCCAGCATCATACTCAACGGGCAAAAACTAAAATCTTTTCCACTAAGAACAGGAACAAGACAAGGTTGTCCAATTTCAATAATTTTATTCAATATAGTATTGGAAGTTTTAGCCACAGCAATCAGACAAGAAAAGGAAATAAAAGGCGTCCAAATCAGAAAGGAGGAAACGGAACTGTCATTGTTTGCTGATGACATGATAGTGTACCTAGAAAATTCTATAGACTCTACCAAAAAACTGTTTGACCTAATAAACGAATTTGCCAAAACAGCGGGATACAAAGTCAATATCCAGAAATCAAAGGTATTTCTGTACATCACCAATGAAACAGCAGAAGCAGAAATCAAGGAAGAAATCCCATTTGAAATAGCAAAAAGAAAAATAAAATACTAGGAATACTCCTAACCAAAGAGGTAAAAGGCCTGTATTCAGAAAACTATATACCACTGAGGAAAGAAATCAAGGAAGACATGAACAAATGGAAACATAGACCACATTCATGGATTGGATAATTTAATATCATTAAAATGTCCATACTACCCAGAGCAATTTACACATTCAACATGATTACTATTAAAGTACCAATGGCTTATTTCACAGATATAGAACAAACACTTCAAAAATTTATATGGAACCATAAAAGATCCCGAATATCTACTGCAATGTTGAGAAAGAAGAGTAAAGTAGGAGGGATCACAATACCTGACACTAAACTATACTACAAGGCCACTGAAATCAAAACAGCCTGGTACTGGCATAAAAACAGGCACACGGACCAATGGAACAGAACAGAGAGCCCAGAAATAAACCCAAGCCTCTATGGTCAATTAATATTTGACAAAGGAGGCAATGACATAAAATGGAGTAAAAATAGCCTCTTCAACAAATGGTGCTGGGAGAACTGGACAGCTATGTGCACAAAAATGAAACTAGAACACCAACTTACACCTTATACAAAAATAAATTCAAGATGGATAAAAGACTTAAATATAAACCATGACATCATTAAAGTACTAGAAGAGAACATAGGTAGGAAAATCTCAGATATATCATGCAAAAACATTTTTACAGACATGTCCCCTAGAGCAAGAGACATAAAGGAAAGAATAAACAAGTGGGACCTAATCAAAAGAAAAAACTTCTGCACAGCTAAAGAAAACAGTTTCAAAATAAAAAGCGAATGAACTGTCTGGGAAAACATATTTGCCAATGATACCCCAGACAAGGGCTTAATCTCCAAAATATATAAATAACCTATACGATTACACTCTAAGAAGACAAGCAACCCAATTAAAAAAAATGGGCAAAGGACTTGAACAGACACCTCTCCAAGGAGGACATACAGAAGATCCAAAATCACATGAAACGATGATCAATATTGCTAGCTATCAGAGAGATGCAGATAAAACCACAATGAGATACCACTTCACACCAGTCAGAATAGCCATCATAAGCAAAACAACAAACAACAAGTGTTGGAGAGGTTGTGGAGACAAGGGGACCCTAGTGCACTGTTGGTGGGACTGCAGACTGGTACAACCACTGTGGAAAACAGTATGGAACTTCCTTCAGAAAACTAAAAATGGATCTGCCTTTCAACCCAGCAATTCCACTGCTGGGACTATATCCTAAGAATCCTAAAACACCAATCCAAAAGAACCTTTGCACCCCAGTGTTCATAGCAGCACAATTTACAATAGCTAAGTGCTGGAAGCATCCTAGATGCCCATCAGTAAATGAATGGATCAAAAACCATGGTACATTTACACAATGGAATTCTATGCACTAGAAAGAAGGAAGGAGTTCCTACCCTTTGCAACATCATGGATGCAATTGGAAAGCATTATGCTAAGCGAAGTAAGCCAGGCAGTGAAAGATAAATACCATATGATCTCACCTTTAACAGGAACCTAAACAACAAAACAAAGGAACAAGCAAAATATAGTCAAAGACACTGTAATAGAGGACAGGCAGAAAGTGACCAGAGGAGAGAGAAGAGGGAATTTCAGGGGAAAAGGGGAAGGGTTTACAGGAACAAAGTTAAAAGACACATGGATAAAAACTAAGGGAGGTTGGTAATGGGAGCGAAGGTGCGAGGTAGGGGTGGGTAGGCTGGATTGGGAGTAAAGGGGAGAAAACTGTACTTGAACAATGATTAAAATAAAAGAAAAAAAAGAAAACCTTCCTGCTGACTTCAAACTGGCTAAAGAAGTTCTGCTCATCCCCTGGCTGCTGCAGGCTGAGGGTGGTTGAGTTTTGCTTTTCTCCCTTGCTGTGGTTTTGTGAGGATGGGGGCCAGGTCTGGGCCACAATCTTCACAGTTGTCCAGCCTTCAGCCGAGTTCTCCCATTCATTTCCAGGCCTTCACTGCCCTTCTGTGCCAGGGTCTCACCTTCAATCCACTGGTTGTGCCATCCCTAATGTGCGCTAATTAGGGGCGACTCACACACCAAGTTCTCTCTATTTGCTATCCTAGGTGCTAGGCACTCTCAAATTCTCTTCAGGGCAATTCAGCTCTTCCACTGAGTTAAGTCTTTCTGGGGACTGCTGACTCCCTGAGCCCTGCTGCTCTCTTCTGTGTGAGGTGCCTTCTCCTTCCTCTTAGCCAGCCAGCCAACTAGCCAAGCAGGGGAGAGGGTGGGGCATTGGCAGTGGTGTGACCACAGAGTCTGGGCTGGCTCCTGAGGGAGAATTCCCTAAACAGCCACAAGAGCATTTTTTTCTTAAATAAAATCCTCCTGTTCAAGCCTGCCACTCTTAATAAGTGGCTGGCCTCTCACACAGTCCAACTTTCCAACCCACTGGAGACCATCAAGGTCAGGGTCCATCAAAGCCCAACTCTTCTCCCTTCCCGAAGCACCACCCAGCTCCCCAATCTCTCTGGTAATGAACTAGCAGACATCTACAGTCCTACCAAGTAAACACCACCCCTGTGCGCATCTCCCACTTTGTTTTTATCCCCCCCCCCAGCAACTTTAAGCATCCAGGTCCATCCTGGTGCCTCTCTGTCCTCCCTGTTTGGCAGGGGAGGGACAGGTTGATTTGGTTCTCATCCAGGAATTTTGCGGCAGGAGCCCGGCCAGGGGATGCAGCAGCATTGGTCCCCACTCTCGTCCCAGGGAACCTACTGTTCCAATGCAATCTCCTTACCATCTGTTTTTCAATGTCCTCTGCAATTTTGGCCTCCAACCTTCATATATGCTTGGATTTCATTGGCTGTTCACTCTGTTCCTCAGAAGGTCAACTAGGTGTTCCACCTGTGTGCAGGGGGAAGTGTGCTCCATTTCAACCTACCTTGCTGTCATCTTCCATTCCATTTTAGCTCTTAATTATATTCCATCTTATATTGTTATTTAATATGTCATGCTTGGTATTTATTTTAAGGTAGATTTAAGCTTCTTAAAAGTAGGGTCTATTTCTTAGACATTTCTGTGGTCTCTACAATACCTAGCACAAGCAAACAATGACTGAATGTGGCCAATTGTGGAGAGCATGAATTAGGCACCAAAAGAATGAGATATATTTGATTCTGGAAAGTGATTATCCTCTTCATGTAAACTGCTATCATTTCTCCTAGCTGCTCATATTACTTCGCATTTCTTATTACTCCAACTCGTGCTAGTTGTTAGTTCCTTACATAATCTGTAAATAAGAGGCACTGTCCAAATTGCAGGAGCTGGGGAATGGTCTGACATCATTTACTTTGGCTTACCACTGAAGGTCAAGAGAGGAGAGCTTTTTCCTGAAGTAATGCATATTTGACTCGTAGGACAGGATTCAGCAGGAGGAGGAGATTAAGAGTATGTTCTAATGTCTCAAAAGTTTTTCCAACAAACAGGCCCAGATTGTTACTTCAGATCCCAACTTGGCTTTTAGCCCTTCTGATTTAGACAAACAATGGCGTGTGACTTATTTCTTAAAAAATCACACTGCAGAGCCCTGGCTGGCATAGCTCAGTGGATTGATTGCGGGCTGAGAACCAAAGCATCGCAGGTTCTATTCCCAGTCAGGGCACATGCCTGGGTTGCAGGCCACAGCCCCCAGCAACCACACATTGATGTTTCTCTCTCTCTCTTTCTCCCTCCCTTCCCTCTCTAAAAAATAAATTAAAAAAAGAGAACCATTCTGAGATGTAAAGCTGAAACTGTTAATATCCTGAAAAAAAATTCTGTCTTCTAAAAAAAAAATTACACTGCATATTGATTTTACTCTTGCATCTATTTCCCTTTTATGGGATCACTTATTTTGTCTATTGTAATATTTTATCTCTTTATTTATTGAAATGAAGAACAGGAAGTGAATTTAGGTGATAGTTTTAAAGAGATATCTTCTCCACAGAAGGGAGATTTCAGCAGGCTTGGACAACATTTAACCTTTTTGTTTGGTATCAAGGACAGGATCTTGCTCTAATACAATTATTCCCCTTGCCTCTAAAATCAGCTTTCTAGAAAAGACTGGCAGTGCTTTATTCACCTCAATTGTCCACTGTTCTTGGAAATTCAGCTAAGCATCAAGCTGAAACTGACATCTGCTCTAGGGTTGAAATAATCATACCAGGATGACTCAAGGAATATATCACTCTTCCAAAACAGTAAAATAAGTTTATTAAGTAACTAACCATAGCAAGGAAAATTTTATGGTGTTTAAAGTACATACTCTTCACTTATCAAAAATAATCATTTGGAATTCATTTTAGAGAAAAATCCAGTGTATCTAAAGATCCCCACAAAACTCCAATGTGAAGTGGTATCTCATTGTGGCTTTAATTTGCATCTCTCCAATAGCTAGCGATACTGAACATCTTTTCATGTGTCTCTGGACTCTCTGTGTCCTCCTTGGAGAAGAGTCTGTTCAAGTTCTTTGCCCATTTTTTCAGTTGGGTTGCTTGTCTTCTTAGAGTGGAGTGCTGTGAGTTCTTTATATATTTTGGAAATTAAGCGCTTGTCTGAAGTCTCATTGGCAAATATGTTTTCCCATACGGTTGGTTCTGTTGTTATTTTAATACTGTTTTCTTTAGCTGTGCAGAAACTTTTCAATTTGATGAAATCCCTTTGTTAATTCTTTCCTTTATGTCCCTTGTCCTAGAAGACACATCAGTGAAAATATTGCTGCATGAAATATCTGAGATTTTCCTATGTTCTCCTCTAGGACATTAATGGTGTCATGACTTATATTTAAACCTTTTATTCACCTTGAAATTATTTTTGTGTATGATGTAAGTTGGTGCTCGAGATTCATTTTTTTTTGTATGTAGCTGTCCAGTTCTCCCAACACCATTTTTAAAGAGGCTATTTTTACTCCATTTTATGTTGCTGTCCCTTTTGTCTAACATTAATTGACCGTATAGACCTGGGTAAGTTCTGGGCTCTCTGTTCTGTTCCACTGGTCTATCTGTCTGCTTTTATGACAGTACCAGGGTGTTTTGACCATGACCAAGTGGAATTCATCCCAGGGATGAAAGTATGGTACAATATTTGCAAATCCATAAATGGAATATATCACATAAACAAAAGCAAAGTCAAAAATTGCATGATCATATCAATAGATGCAGAAAATGCATTTGATAAGGTACAGCACCCAGTTATAAAAGCACTCAGCAAAGTGGGAATAGAGGGAGCATTTATCAACATAATAAAAGCCATATATAAGAGATCTACAGCCAACATCACACTCAATGGACAAAAACTAAAATCTTTTAGACTAAGATCAGGAACAAGACAAGGTTGTCCACTTTCACCACTTTTATTCAATATAGTATTGGAAGTTTTAGCTACAGTGATCAGACAAGAAAAGGAAATAAAAGACATCCAAACTGGAAAGGAGGAAACAAAACTGCCATTGTTTGAAGATGACATGATAGTGTACATAGAAAATCATATAGACCCCACCAAAAATACTGCTGGACCTAATAAATGAATTTGGCAAAACAGTGGGATACAAAGTCAATATCCAGAAATCAAAGGTATTTTTGTACATCAAAATGAAACATCAGAAGCAGAAATCAAGTAAAAAAATCCCATTTGAAATAACAAAAAGAAAAATGAAATACCTAGGAATAAACCTAACCAAGGAAGTGAAAGACCTGTACTCAGAAAACTACACAACACTGAAGAAAGAAATCAAGGAACACACAAACAAATGGAAACATATACCATGTTCATAGATCAGAATAATTAACAACATCAAAATGTCCATACTACCCAAAGTAATTTACAGACTTAATGCAATACCTAGTAAAGTACCAATGGCATATTGCACAGATGTAGAACAAACACTTAAAAAATTTATATGGAACCATCAATAACCCTGAATTGTCTCAGCAATTTTGAGAAAGAAGAGAAAAGTAGGAGGGTTCACAATACCTGATACCAAAGTGTATTACAAGGCCACTGTAAATATATTGGAATTTTACTCACTGATAAAATCAAGGCATTAGGAGACACTGTAAGACCTTTTTACCCTTTTTCCTCAGTACTTCAATCTACTTCTTTTTCTTTTTGTTGTTGTTCAATTACAGTTATTCCC
The DNA here is from genome assembly GCA_004024845.1 of Tonatia bakeri. Lineage (NCBI taxonomy): Eukaryota > Metazoa > Chordata > Mammalia > Chiroptera > Phyllostomidae > Tonatia > Tonatia bakeri. The sequence continues at coordinate 6,887 of PVIA01009156.1, read as the reverse complement.
ATTTTCCCCTGTTTTTCTTTTGCACCCTGCCCACCCCACCTCCTACATTCAATCCTCCCCTCCAATGTCCTTGTCCATGGGTCCTTTATACATGATCTTTGACTTGATCCTACTCCTCCTTACCTTATTACCACATTGTGCCTTACCTTCTGGTCACTGTTCTTTATTTCCAAGTCCTTGGTTCTATTTCATTCGCTTGTTTGTTTTGTTCATTTGGTTCCACTTATAGGTGAGATCATATGGTATTTGTCTATCACTTCCTGGCTTATTTCACTTAGAATAATACTCTCCAGTTCTATCCATGCTGTCGTGAAGGGTAGGAGCTCCTTCTTTCTCTCTGCTGCATAGTATTCCATTGTGTAAATACACCACAGTTTTTGGATCCATTCATTTATTGATGTGCACTTCGGCTGTTTCCAGCACTTATCTATTGTAAAGTGTGCTGCTATAAACTTTGCAGTGAATGGGTTCTTTTGAATTGGGGATTTAGGATTATTAGAGTATAATGCCAGCAGAGGAATCACTGGGTCAAAAGGCAGTTCCATTTTTAGTTTTTTTTGAGGAAATTCCATACTGTTTTCTACTGTGGCTTCACCAGTCTGCATTCCCACCAACGGTGTACTAGGGCTCCCTTTTCTTCACAACCTTGCCAGCACTTGTGTTTGTTGATTTGTTTATGATGGCCATTCTGACCAGTGTGAAGTGGTATCTCATCAAACTACTTTTAGTTTCATTTGCATGATTCCCTCCTATATAAGAGAAAATAATATCTACCTTTGTTCATGTAACATTAATTTTTTTATATCATTAAATATTCTCCAAAATTGTCTTCAATGACTTCACAGTGTTTCATTATATGACCGTATTACAACAGAGTAAACTATTTTCCCAAATAAAAACATTTAGGTTGTTTACAATTTGTTGGTATTACAAAGAACACTGTATAGAACTCACAGATACATAAAATAAATTGGTGTTTGCCAGAGGTGTGGGTGGGGATGGGAAAAATGGCTTAAGGGAGTTAAAAGGTATAAACTTTTGGTCATAAAATAAATAACTCATTGAGATGTACTGTACAGCATGGTGACTATAGTTAACAATACTCTGTTGCATATTGGAAAGTTGTGAAAGTATAAATCTTAAAATTTTCATCACAAGAAAAAAATTGTAACTACGTATAGTAACAGATGTTAATTAGACTTACATTGATCATTTCACAATATACACAAATATCTAATTAAAATATGTTGTACACCTGAAAGTGTAATAGAATGTTATATGTGAATTATACCTCAATTTTTTAAAAAAAGATAAAAATCACTGGAATAATTATTAATGTTGCTACATATTTTCAGATATTCATGAAAAAATTCCTTAGGTTTAATTCTTAAGAAATGTCTCTTGATCTTAACCACATTATCCTCCATCAAGGCTTCCCCAAGATACACTTCTACTGGTAGTGTGAACAAGTACCAATTTTCTTGCACCATAGAATTTTTGTTGTTTGCTAGTTTGATGGCCAAAATAAAGACATCTCTTTTGTTTTCACTAGCATCTTTAGTCATCAGTGAGTTTATTTAACCATTAATCTGTCACATATGTTCCAAATATTTTTTAACTCTTTCAACTTTACTTTTTATTTTAATAGTTTTTTATTATTGTTTGAATACAGTTGTCTCCATTTTTCCACCACAACTTTCCCCTGCCCCACCCAATCCCACCTCCCACCCTCAATTATACCACCTTTTGGCTTTGTTCATGTGTTCCAAATATTTTTTTTAAGATTTCATTCATTTTTAGAGAGAGGGGAAGAGAAGGAGAAAGAGAGGGAGAGAAAGATCAGTGTGTGGTTGCCTCTCACATACCCCCAAATGGGGACTTGGCCAGCAAACCAGGCATGTACCCTGACTGGGATTTGAACTGGTGACCATTTGGTTCACAGGCCTGCATTCAGTCCCCTGAGCTACACCAGCCAGGGTGTGTTACAAATATTTTTAAGATAGTCAACTACCTTTATATTTTTATGGTGCTTCAGGAAGTTTACATATTTTATGCAATAAAGTATATAAATCTCTTCCTTCACTATTTATGCCTTTCAAGTCATGTTTAGAAAGACATTCCACACTCTAATATTTCCTTCTAACAGTTATATAGTTTTACTTATTTTAAGAATTTTATCGATGTATTTTTAGAGTGGTGAAGGGAGGGAGAAAGAGAAGGAGAGAAACATCAATATGAGATTACTTTTTGCCCACCCCCTACTGGGGACCTGGTCCGCAACCCAGGCATGTGCCCTAGACTAGAAATCAAACCAGGGACCCTATGGTTTTCAGGCCAGTGCTTAATCCACTGAGCCACACCAGCCAGGGTTTGTTTTACTTTTTAAATTTAATTTTTTTAAAGATTTTATTTATTTATTTTTAGACAGAGGGGAAGAGAGAGAGGAGAGGAAGAACAAACATCAATGTGTGGTTCCTGCTCATGTGGCCCCTACTAGGGACCTAGCCTGCAACCCAAGCATGTGCCCTGACTGGGAATTGAACTGGTGACACTTTGGTTTGCAGGCCATCCCTCAGTCCACTGATCCATACCAGCCAGCCAGGGCTAAATTTAAATGTTTCATTCAACTAAAATATGCTTTAGGGTATGCTATGAAGTAGGAATACATTATTTTTCAGTTGTTGTGATAACATTTATTAATTCCATTCTTTCCTACTTATAACATCACTATCACATTCTGTTTCTTGACTTTCTATTCTGTTCCACTATTCAATCTGTTTGCACACTAATACCACTGTTATACTTTATCTTGTATTGTTATATGTCTTAGTAACAGATGTGGCAATTACTTCTTTAGTCTTCATTACCAGAACTTTATTTTGAACTCTTAAAAATCTTTTAGATGAACTTTAGAATTATTTTGTCAATTAAAAGATATTAGTAAAATTTGTTTGTAATTATGTTCAGTTATTTAACATTCATTCAAAACATATTTATTGTACATATTGTGCGCTAGGCATGAATTCAGTAAAGTGGAGACTCATCTGGAGAAAACTGATAACTGTACACAATTTTCTTACTGAAGAGTAGGTTTGTTTCTCTATTTATTCAAATCTCTTTTTATATCCTTGAGTAAGGTTTATAGCTGCATTCATACATACAAGTCCTGTACCACTTTCTTATTATAATTACTCCTGTATATCATATGCATTTTGTTGTTAAGTGAATATAATCTATCTTGCCACATTTTCTAGCTGATTACTGCTGGTATGCAAGACAATATCTAATTTTGGTTCATGTATTTTCTAACTTACTATCTTATTTGACTCCTGATAGTTCTCACTGTTCTTCAGTTTCTTTCTAAATCCATATAATCACATCATCACTAAATATAAATGGTTTTGTCTCCTTTCTTTTCAATATTAACAACTTGTTCAGTTTCCTTCTCTCATTGCATTGCCTAGAACTTCTGAAACTATGTTGATCAATAGCTGTGGTAATGGGTACTCTCAAGTTAAACTTGACTTTAATGGAAATGCACTAGTGCTTCATCATTAAACTTCGACTGCTGGCTTAAGATAGGTTCTTTAAAATCACATTATGAATGCATTTCTTTAGGCCAGTTTAGTACAAATTTCCTGTTGCTGTTTTATTTTTAATCAAGAATGGAAGTAGGAATTTATAAAATGCTTTTAATACTTACCATCATGATCATATTTTCTTTGGCTTATTAATTATTGAATATTAATATTTTGCAATATTAACATATTCTTGCATTCCTTAAATAAATCCCACAAGTGCTATTATTTTATATAGGATTCATGAAGCAATATTCATAAATAAAGTGTGTCTGCAGTTTTCTTTTTTGTGCTGTCTTTGTAGGTTTTGGCTTGAGAATTATATCTGTTCCAAAAATTAATCTGGGAAGTTTCCTATCTTTGCTCTATACTGAAACAGTTCAAACAAGATGAGAAACATTTAATCTATTAGAAATTTGGGAAAAGTCATTCATAAACAGTACAAATATGTTATTTTATGGAAGGATATAGCTCTTTTAACATCTCATTCCATTGTGCTCATTAGTCAATTTTAATTTTAGTTTTCTTAGGGAATCATTCACTTATAAAATAATCATTTGGCCCTGGCTGGCATGGCTCAGTAGATTGAGTGCCAGCCTATAAACCAAAAGGTTGCCAGTTTGATTTCCTGTCAGGGCACATGCCTGGGTTGCGGGCAAGGTCCCCAGTTAGGAGCATGTAAGAGGCAAGCAATTGCTGTATCTCTCACACATTGATGTTTTCCTCCCTCTCTTTCTTCCCCCTTTCCACACTCTCTAAAAATAAGTAAATAAATTTTTTAAACAAAATGGTTACAATGGTTTCGTTTGGATTTAAAAAAAATATTTGTATGTACTAATATGAATACTCACTATGATTTTTAATCTCTTTTATATCAATGATAATATCTACTTCCACATTTTAATGAGGCCAACTTTCATACATATCCACTTGAATAACATATTCTCAGCCTGTAGGTTAGTTTATTATATGAACTTTATTATTTGAATATGAACTTTATTATACATGTTACATCAAACTAAATTGTATTATTCAAATGTTTCATTTTTATGTTCTCTGTCAATGGCTAAAAGATATGTATTAATTCTTCACCACAACTGTAGCTTTGTCCATTTCTAGAATTTCTAAAACCATTTGTTTTATGTATTTCAACATTGTGCATAAATATTCATTCATTAGTTTCACCTTCACTCTGTATTATATGCCTTGACAATACTTAAAAAGCCCATTTTTCCTGTTTCTTTTTTCCTAATTCCTACTCATTCAAATAAATATGTATTTAATGCCTACTCTATTACAGATTTTGGAGATACATCAGTGAAAAAATCAGATAAGATCCCTGCCTTCAAAGAACTTATAATATAGTAAAGAAGCAAACAAAAATGAAGTAAACTAACAAATTAAATAATTAAAAATTGTAATGAGCGCTATGAAGTAAGTGGATACCAATAGAGTAAAAGGTAGATCACCTACTTTAAATAGGACTGGCATCTCTGAAATGTTAAGCTAAAAAAAAAAAAGAAAAGAAAAGAATTGGGAGACTGTTTCCAGCATGGAATAAAATAAATGAGATTAATATATTGCCAGGCACACTGTGTCAGATTACAGGGCTCGCTACCCTACACCTTAAAGGAAAGGAACTACAGTTGAAGCAGCCTTGATAGGACCTGTGTTCTGTACTGAAATTGTTCACATGTTACCCCTCTTTCCACCTTGTCAGCACATCATCTGAAGGAAGTGTTGGTTGGCAATAGCACACTGCAGCCTCAGTGTTCACTCTAAGCTATATTCTGCAGGTGGTATACTCTATGGAGTTGCTCCAGGATAGAGATTGACCCCGAACCCCTAATACACTAGCCTGAAACCCCTGCCCAGCAGAGATGGCCATAGCCTGATGTGAAACTCAAGTTGCTGCAACTTCTCTCAGTAGCATCTGGCCTGGCCTCTGTCTTTCTTTCAGAAAGCCTCACAAAATCCTCTGGTATTTTAAATGAATAGTAGAAAAAATAAATCTGAATAATTTGAAGTAATATGGTTTGTAAATGATCATTTAAAGTATCTTAAAATATTTTTGGAGAACAAAAATCATTTTCTCTAACTTGCTGTAAATGATTGAATAAAAGAATGCAGAGTGTATGCTTTATTTTCCTTCCAGTGTCATCTCTTGCAAGAAGTTATAAAACCCACACAGTTGTAACATAATATATAAAGATCTCTGTTCCTTTCACTTATAATTCTTCTGCCCAATTTTTGCCTCCTGCTTTGACTGTGGGAGGACCTTGTTGGGGGGATAGAAGGCCCCTGGGGAAGACAGAGAAAGAGAAGTCCCTGAGTTAAAGGTGGAGATGGTGGAATGTCTTTGAGCTTGAGGCTGGAGCTTAGGGAGAAAGGAAGACTGAGAAATATAAGATCTTTATGTAGATTCATAAATAAAATATTGTGAAGGGGTTGGGAGGGAGAGCAGGCCATAATGCAGAGGTAAGGTAGAGCAGGCCCTTTTGACAATGCTATCTTGGAGCTAAGGAAAACATGCCATAGAAAAAGAAAAAGTATTTATTTGATGGGGGAAGGGAAAGGCAAAAAACAGTTGGAGGAGGAGTTGGGAAAGACTTTGAGTGAAGACAATGAGGCAACAAGACCACTGAGTAGAAGGCAGAAAATAAGACTTCTGGGGGACAAGGAAAGAGTATCATGGGTGGTAAGGGAGGAGAAACCTATCAGTTTGAAGAAGGGGGATTTTTGGAGGGCTAAAATGAAGCAACTGAGAAGGGATGAGTGAAAGCCTACAGGAAGGTAAATAAGAAGATAAGGGAAGGATTTTGACTGAGGGAAGGAAAATCTTTTTGAAGGTAAATTAGAGAGAGAAGGACAAGAGAAAGGTAAGAGAATGAAGGCATTTTAAAGAGGAGGTGAGACAGTGTAGACTTTTGAGTGTGGGCAATCAAGGACTTTATAAGGTAAGAAAGAAGGCTTTTGAGTAATGGGAGATAATGATTGTAATGTGAGTAAAGCAAAGTCATTGGAAGGTGAGGAATGACAGAGTCTTCAGTGAAAATCAAGAAAAATTTTTGGAGTTGTGATGAGGGAGGGGAAGCATTAAGAGTAAGAAAAAGTGGATATTTTTTAAAGACTTATTTATTTGTAGGGAGGGGGAAAGGAGGAAGAAAGAAAGGGAAAGAAACATTGATGTGTGAAAGGTACCCATCGATTGCCTCTTGCACAGCCCCAACTGAGGACCTGGCCTGCAACCCAGGCTTGTGCCCTCACCAGGAATGGAACCAGCAACACTTTGGTTCATGAGATGATGCC
>PVIA01009155.1:0-63906 GCA_004024845.1 Tonatia bakeri | reverse complement strand
TAGGATTCTCTCCTTCATTTTTACCTTGACTAATGTAATTAAGATGTGCCTTGGTGTGTTCCTTCTTGGGTCCAATTTCTTTGGGACTCTCTGAGCTTCCTGGATTTCCTGGAAGTCTATTTCCTTTGCCAGAATGGGGAAGTTCTCCTTCATTATGTTTTCAAATAAGTTTTCAATATCTTGCTCTTCCTCTTCCCCTTCTGGCACCCCTATGATTTGGATGTTGGAACGTTTAAATGTGTCCTGGAGGTCCCTAAGCCTCTCCTCATTTTTTTGAATTCTTGTTTCTTCATTCTTTTCTGTTTGCTTGTTCCTTTCTTCCTTCTGGTCCACTCCGTTGATTTGAGTCCCAGTTTTCTTCCCCTCACTATTGTTTCCCTGTGCGTTTTCCTTCATTTCTCTTATCGTAACCTGCATTTGTTCATCTAATTTATGTCCAAAGTCAACCAATTCTGTGAGCTTCCTGATCACCAGTGCTTTGAACTGTGCATCTGATAGTTCGGCTATCTCTTGGTCACTTAAAAAAATTGGTTCTGGGGCTTTCAAATCTGTTTGAGCCATCTTTTTTATTTTCCTTTGGTTTGGTTGCAGCTGTTTTGTAAGGGTGGGGGAGCCTTAGGTGTTCACCAGGGTGAGGCACCCCAGTCGCTGGGTTGTGACGTTTTATGTGGGGGCGGGGCCTGAGAGGGAACAATGGCGCCTGCTCCGCTCTCTCCAGGACTTCCGTCCCCTCCACTGCCTCCCACAAGCAAATTGGGCCCTTCCTGTGCCGGCTCCCGGGCGGGTGGGCTTGTGCACTTTCTCGGACTCTGTGGGCTTCCCGGAGAAGTCTCCTGTGAGGCTGAGAGCGTCTCCCAGCCTCAGTTCCCACACGGGGCTCTTAAGCTTTGAAACCCGGCGGCACTGCCCGTTTTCGCTGCCCGTTTTCACTTAGTTTGTGCACGAATGTGTGGCTGTGGACAGCCAACTGCCTTGCGCCCCTCACTGGGTCTGCTAGTCACCTCCCGCGCCCAGGGACCACCACTGGTCCGTCCGCTGCTGTCTGCGCCCTGCATGCCAGCGCCTGCCAGCCAGCGCTTCTTCCCGCCGGGACCCCTCGACCCCTCTCCGCAGACCTCCGACTCCGCAGCTCCTTACCGGTCTGGATGTACCAGTCTGTCCGACTTCCGTTCAGTTCATTTCCCTCTGTTCTGGTTGTATTCTTGTTTCTCAATTTTTGTTGTCCTTAGTTTTGGTTGCGCGAGGAGGCACAATACGACTGCCTATGCCTCCATCTTGGCCAGAACTCTCGGCAAAATGTTTTTAAGACGTGTTTTTTAATTCCTACTACACGTGAGGCCCAGGAATCCTAAGAGGAGAGAGAGGTGTGAGGGGTGTGGGTTTGCACAGCTCAGAGGCTCCTGGAACAGGGGAGGTGTCGGCCTTTCAAACACCCTCGGAGCACAGGGCGGGCAGCAGCTAGTCCTGTGGGGGTCGGGGAGAACAGGGGCTGGAGAAGAAGAGGAGGCTCCAGAACGCTTCATGAAGGGCTCACCCTCTGACTAGGGAAATGGTGACCCTTTCCGAGGGTGGGCTGGCGTGGCCGGAGTTGGACAGATGGGAGGCCAAGGAACAAGACTGGGATGGCAAGACAGGGCCAAGCTGCACGGGGCTCTGCTGCCATCTGAAGGCACTTGGGTTTTCTCTCATGCATGCTGGGGAATGAGCATAGCGCGGGTTTGGTGTTTATTTGCTTGGCTTTTTATAAGAAGGCGAAGAAGAATGTGGTCTGGTCTGGGCAGCAATGGGGAGGGTGTTCGGAAGTCCGGTCCAGACCCAGGAGACCTGTTTAGTCGACTGTGACAGGAGCCGTGGTTGGCACTGTGGCTGCGGGAGAGTAGGAATGGGGAGAGACGCCAATTGGAGGCGTGTTTTGGGAGCCACCTGCTTGTGGGGTGCAGGGGGGATACCTCTAGCTTGACTGAGGGTGGTGATGCCATCGGTCGGGGGAAGAACACAGGAGGAAGGCGGGTGGCAAGGCCAGAGTGAGTCTGGCCTGGACACGGAGAGCTGGGGGGGTTCACAGGCTGTATGGAAGGGGCTGGGAGTTCACTAGAAATGCAGGCACAGCGCTCAGAAGAGAGGAGCAGGAAGGACGGCCTTTGGGGCCCTAAGGACATACGGGAAGGCAGGCGTCGAACACAGGAGCCCAAGGACGAGCACCAGGGGAGTGAGAGGAGCGTCCCGGACAGTGCTCTGAAAACGCCCACACTTACAGAGCGGACGCAGTTACAGGAACCCTCTGAGGGGTCTGGGAGGAACCACCGCACGCAGGCATGTGGGGACCAGGGTCACCACCAGAGCCGGTGGCAGAGTTTCAGTTGGGGGAGGGTAGCAACCGCGTTGACAGAGGGAGAAGGGTCCACGTAAAATGGGCACTGAGTGCCGTTGTGGAAAAGGCACGACTGAGGGTAGAAACTTCAGCTCAGTTGTCTGAGGGGAAGGGGTGGGGGAGAGAACTGACTGCAGAAGGAACTTCAGGGGTGATGGAGGTACTCTCCATTTTCACTGTGGCTGTGGTTCCATGACTATGTACATTTGTCAGGACTTATAGACTTACACCCCTAAAACAGGAAAACTTTTATTGAGTGTAATTTAAATATACCTCAATTAACAAAAACATGTACTGAGAAGAGCTCACTTTAATATTCCTTAGAACAGCCTCAGTGACACCAGCCCCTCGGGGCTCAAGTTCTCCTGGGCCTTGTTTGAAGGCGTGTGCTTGGGAGGAAGAACTCATGTGCGGTACAGGCCCGGCCAGGCCTGGCTGCCAAGAGAGACGGGGTCACGCGGGCGCCCACATGGAGCATGAAACCGTGAGTTCATGCAGAGGGGAGGTCAGCATAGTTGATAATCTTTCCAATCGTGAACTGTACAGACTCAGAATCCCAGAGTCGTTCACCCAACAGATTCCTTCATTCATTCAGCCAGGTTGCATGAGGCATTGTGCTCAGTGCTGTGGAGAACCCTAAAATGAAGAGCCCTTTTCCATGACAGGTAACCTTACAGCTCATAGAGGTCAATGGGAGTCAGTTAACAAAGAAGATGGTTTGATGTAAAAATTGTGAATCAATAAATGATAACCAATTTCTTGGCATTTGGTAGTCGTTAAGTAAAAAACACACTATAATTTAAAACCTTTGGGATCACTAAGCAAATACGTGCTATGAACTTCTCCCACACCAGTGACTGACACCACGTATATCCCCCACCATGTGAGACCAGTTCCGGAAAATCAGAACAGTCAACCCAGCTCCTGTGTGAACACAGCCTACCCGTCCTCTGCTCCCTGTTGACGTGTGACTGGTCAGAAACTCAGTGTGTGAACTGCTTCTCCAGAGGCAGCTTCAGACCCAAGAGGTTTCCCAAAGAGAGATCTCTGCCCTCTTATGCCCTGGGTGCAGCTCCCCCCGTGGCCGCAGCAGGGCAGGGCAGCGACTAGCAGTGCAGGAAAGTGAGGAAGGACCAAAGATGTTCCAGGAGATAAGGAAACTGTCCCTTGGAGGCCGTGGCCGAGAGGTCTGCTTTCTATGCCAGCAGGGACCGCCTCATAAGGGCCGGTATTTACTTTTACTTGACCCCACTCTGGGCCCTGGATGGCCTGCTAAAATGCCTTTGACATTCATCACCGGAGACGTGGTGTAGTGATTTCCTGCTGAGATGACTGAAGCAAAGGGGAAGGGGGACTCTGGGGGACTGGCTCCTGCAGGTGGGAAAATCCCAGCCTGATGAATCACTTTGGCTCTTAATCACTCAATACGTGCTCCTGTAAGTGTCTCTGAAATACATATTCATGCACCCACTCTAGAAATTAAGCCCAAACTGAGACCTCAATCAGAAAGCTTTTCCACTTTCATGCAGTGTTCATTCATTCTCTCATTTATTCATTTATTCATTTATACCTACAGTATGCACAAGGTGTTATAAACCACATGGAGGGTAAATAAGATCCAGTCCTAGACTCTAGTAAATGAAACCACACAAGCACTCTGGGCTTTATAAGAAAGGGAGAAATCCCTTTTTAGTGTGTCCTCAAAGGGAGGCACACCCCTCTGGCTACCTAGTAGGTCTAAAAGAATCATAACACAAGCAAGTCCCTCCCCAAACAATAAATATCTTGCTGATTTGGGGAGGTCACGGGATGAAACACTGGAGAGTCTTGGTTTTTCTCCTCCAGACTTAGCTTTCTAAGTCTGTATTATTGTCCTCCATCTTATAGGCCCAATTTTTCTGCCATTATTTCGTCATGCTCTATCTAGAGATTTCTTTAATTGCCATTGATCACCCCCAATAAAACCCTGACAATACCATTAACTGGTGTAGACACTTCACTAGTACGTTTCACTTCCCCGCGCTGCTTGTCTAGAAGCGCCGGCATGGGGATTACTCAGCTCATGGACATCTGAGTCCTCAGCTACCACTCTTACTGCACTGGCAGAGTTTTCGTGCCTTAAATAACTGCCTCCGTGCCCAGTGAGCCTCATGTGCATTCTTGCCTCTCTTTAACTACGTCGCACTTCCACAGTCTTTCTAGCGCGCTGTGCAGAGCTGCAGAACAGTGCAGGGTTCCGGGCCAGTGCATCTGTAGGTGGCACACTTCCTTCTAAGAAATCATTTAGCAAATAAAGACGGATTTTTGTGGGGAGAAAGGGCAAATTACGTTTATGATTTTCCAACTCCATACACGTTATCCTGTTATGTTTCCAAAGTTCTTTCAAAGCTCGTGGTTTATGGTGCTCAATAAGCCTAACGGTTTACAAAAACTGCAACACAGTCTCGTGCCAAAAATATCCAGGAGGTGGTCTTTGTCTTACGGTCTCCTTGTTTTGACATTGTCTTTACGTTTCCATAATTTATAAGGAATGTTTAGTCTTTTGGCATAAATTTCATGACATAAAAATATTAATATGTAAACAAGACATATGAAGTGACATTATTGAGAAGTAAATTACATTCCACATGGAAAAAGATCAGAAAGACAGACACCAAAATCTTAACCTCAGGCCATGATATCATGAATAATTCTTTTTCTCCTCTTTGCTCTTCTGTTTATTTTAAATCATTACATTGACACATGTCACGTTTATAACATGAAAATACAATAAAGAGAGGGATGACGAGCAAAAAATACTTGGACAAAGGTTTAGGGCCCGTGGGCTGCAAGAGGCCGGCACATGTGCAGTGGGTGTGGTCACCCTCCCCGTCCAGCCTATCTTGCAGTGTTTTAACACCTGAATTCCAGGACACCATAGCAAGGACAAAAGAGCTAGAATGTTCCTGTAAGAAATGCACTCCTGAGTACGGTTTGTCTAATGTTTGCTAGCCCCAAAGTCAGCTGAGGAAATGCAAGACGGTTTTCCACGTTGATTCGTCCTGGGGCGCTCATTGCCTACCGTCCTGGGGTGAGCGAGGATCAGTGCCTCCTTTCTCACACGCCCATGCACTGCGGAACGGCCAGCACGCACAGGTGTCTGACCAAAGGGAGTTCCTAGCACACGTCCTTTCGGCGTTAGTTCTCGGTGTGTTGAACTCTTTCCCTTGGCATCACAGAGAGGCAGTGAGAGAGGCTTCTGAAGAACCCAGAAGTCTTCTTTCAGACATGAAGTCTTCTAGAATATGACATCTTCTTTACTGACAAAGGACATAAAACTGGGACACGAGGGCTCTTTAGGACAGGAATCTGGGCTAGCATCTTGGAGTTAAGCAGTCTGGCCAGTCACCCAGATGGGATGACGACATCCTAACAGCGTGCATGTGGTGGTCGGTGCCAGTTAGAGCAGTGCTGGGGTCGGGGTGGCTGCTTGAAACTGTTGAAAAATAGCCGGGTGATGCTTTTGCATCACAGACGGGTAAGGAGAGAAAAGCACCTTGGCTGGGGGACAGAGGAGCAGTGGGCAGAGCTCCCGGCCTATGCAGGGCCTTGATCCTCACCAGGCAGTTTGCCTGCCCCTCCTCCCTTCCTGCACCCCTCACTCTGATCCCTGCGCTCTTCCCGGAGCAGAGGACGAGCTCCTGAGCACTGCGTGTGCATCAGGCAGCTTTCCCCATGCGTGATAGGCACAGTGCAGAATTCTGGGTAGGAAAAAGGAACCAAAAGTTCAGTGGTAAAGCAGGCTCTTTACTTAACAAACACTGGTGTGGCCTCTATTCCCACTCCGTGTGACCTGACCGGGTCACATCTCTACCCAGGTGCCCCACTGACGCATTGCTTGGCTGGACACTGGAAAGCAGGAAACTGCTGGGGCGTCTTTGGGAAATCAGTGATGTCATCACCAACTAATGCCGGGTGGGGAGTTAGTGGGGGAGGGGAGAGCATGAAAGAGAAAGCTGTGGCCCCACCCAGCAAAGTCACTGCCGGTTGGTCGCTCTGTGTCATGTTTCAGTTAGGCTCACTGCGATTTCCGTTCCCTCCCTCTGCTGTAAAAGTATGTACTGAATGTTTCATTTCTGCGAGCTTGGGCTGCAATTCAGGTCAGTGCTGGCATTGTTCACCAGCTCCGTGGGGTGTGTTTTCTCCTGGGGTGGGCGGTTACAAGCCCGCTCCACTCGGTCAGGCATGAAGGTGAATTCATTCAGACCTTGTAGGTTAAAATCAAATGCGTGACTCCTCACATTTTCTGGAGATTTATGGCCAGTTACATAGTGAAAAAAATGAAACATTTACTCCCCAAGCTGCGCTTTAAATGAGATGGACGAGCAAGATCACAGGGAACTCCCTGGCCCCAGAAGGTCGCCCCAGAAGGTCAGTCACTCAGACACTTGGCGTGAGGCATATTTCCTACAAAGTCATCCACGCTTCCTTGCTCCTTTCCCTACCTCCCCACCCCTTTCCCCACAAATAAACAAAGATACTCTTAGATTATTTTTCAAGTCTCTGCCAAAGGACCTCACCCCCCCACCACACCCCCAGAGCGCCTTGGCCTGGACTAACCTGACACCCGAAATAAGCCAGATTTGCCTCCAACACTGCCCACCCTTCACTTTCCTAGTACCCCATGTCCTTTTACTCCGTTCCTGGGGACCTTGTCCGTTTCCTCTTCCGCATCCCGCTCAAGCCCCTCTGCCACTTATCTTATCTGCACATCAGAATTTCCTGCTTTCTCCCAAACAGGTCATTTCCCAGGCCCAGGCCTCCCCTCGCTTCCTCCTCGCCTGACGTCCCACTGCAGGTGACTGTGTGACCACAAGTTCCTTCCCGGTGTCCAGAGGAAGCCACACGTGTCTGTTCAGTGGGACAGAAGCCGTCCCTGCCTTTCCAGGAGGGTGTGTTTAGGGAAAGGAAGGTGACAGCAGCCTTCTCGATTTCCAGAAAATTTTTATCAGATCAATGAGACAGGAAGCTTTGGGACTTACGAGAATGATGTGCGTCTCTCGGTCACATAAGGTCATCAAGGTTCAGTCCATTTGTTTAGAGGATCTTTTCTCCCCTACTTTGATGCTGGTTTATTTTTAGCATAAATATAAAATCACTTTCAGTGAAATCATCTTCAGCCAGGAAATATGCTGAGTAATAATCTCACCAGATACTCCTGTTATAGAGTTAAATTTATAGCCCACTGCTATTTAATCCCCACGTGTTAGCTCTCTCCTACTTTCTACAAACCTAGAAAAGAATGTTTGTAACGTTTAAGTGTCCAGCAATCAGAATATCGATCTTTACTTTTCTCCAGGGAACGGTGAAATATTGGCCCATTCCTCTTCCAATTCCATCTACAGCCTGCTTGTTTTCTCCCTATTTCAGTTTAGATTCAGAGCATAATTTTAACAATCAAGGTCCACCCTAGTTTAGAACTTTGGAAAGATTTTTTCTACTTTGATATCCCAGTTTTGCTAAGAGGCTTATAATGAGAAATGGCTAAACAGTTCATACCAGGAAAAGAAAATTAATACAGATCAGATTACCCGTTTTCCAAACTGAATGGCCCAGAGGCCCTCAGAGTCAGTTCGAGGGTGTGGTGGGAATGGGTGAAAAGAAAGAGAAATTAGATTTGCCAGGAAAACGTCACACTTCAGAACTGGGATTGTAATTCACGTGGGAAATATAACTCATAATATCTAGAACCCATGGCAGTTTATAGGCTAAACTATATGTGTGTTCATTAAATTGTGCACCCATGGATATCAGGTTAAATGTTAAAATAAATAACATTACATCTGTCTATAAAATATTCGTGATGATACTGCTTTTAAGAGAATTGGTGTCCCTTAGTCTCTCCTGGGTGACATGGAAAATTCAAAACACTTTATACTAGTGAGGATAGCCAGCTTTAATTAAATCAGGGAAGAAGTGTGAAGTTGTTACTAGTACTATTAGGGATGTAATTTGTGTTAGTTTAAATGATCAAATGGAGGCATTTCTAAAGTCCCTGAAAGGCCCGTAATGAAAATTCACCGTCACGTTGCCAGCCCTGTAAGAATTTGCTGCGGTGCCTGCATTACATATGTGCCGCAGGACATTTGTAATAAAGGGATCACGGTCTGCAAAGGAGAGCCAGGGCTAGGAACATGAATTGCTGCATCTGTCATAGACATCAGCCTCCTGTTTGAGGTTCATCCCAACCCCAAGAATCAACTCTAGAGAGTGTGGGAGCTACCTGCCATGCTCCCTTGCACCTTCCAAGATCCATCACCCATCCAATTCCCAAATGTACCTGTTTCTCCTTGGACTACAGACTTACTCTAGCTCAAAACCTGCCCCCAGGACTGGCACTGGTCGGGGGAGGTGCCCAAGGACACCTACTCACCTCCAGTCACTCGTTTCATACTCAAGCACACCTGTGTTCGCACTGCCAGCCCCACCCAGCTACAATCTGTTGCCCTTATTTCCTCTGGGTGTCCCATTCCTCTACCATGTTGCCTTGTCCGGCATCTCCTGTTAACCCAGGCCTCCCCTGAGTGGGGACCATGCCTTCCCTTCTCTTGACCTTCCCACAAGTAGAGGTCCAGTGGCGACTCTGCTGCTGGAGCCCAGTGTGGTGGTGGCCTGCCACCGGGGCAAGAAGGGCTTGTAGGAGCCCCTGCCAGTGTGAACGCTCCAGCCCTGGAATCCGGGCTCGGGGCCCGGTCCGGCGAAGCACGTCTATAAAGGCGCTAACAGGAGAGACTCAAGTTCCCACCCATCTTATCTGCCCCAACCCCAGCCTTTCGGGAACAGTGCCCTAGCCTTTCTTCTCACACCAGTTACCGACCAACGAAGCTACAAACCAGGTCCAAGTGCGTTTTTATTAATATGCTTAGATGCTGACTTAGAGATCCCACCAATATCACTTGGCAGTCCTGCCATTTGCATGGAAACTGCTGGTCCATGTTTTGCATCCGTATGTCTCAGGCCTTGTTTACGTCTGTGTCATCATCACCATCATCGTCATCCTCACAGTGGCTCTTATAACCACCGCTCAGATGCTCCTGCATGTGTTTCATCTAGATCAGCTCTTCAGCACTCAGACGAGCCCTGTGAGTGTGGGCGGTGATCAGTGGCAAAGGAGGGGCCTAGTGTTCCAAGAACATAAAGGCTGATGAGGTCTGTGCTCAGGAATAACGTAGATTTTGAACTTCCTGAATTTTTTCCTGTAGGTTAGTAAGTGTGTGTGTATGGCGAGCCCAGAGATCTAGGGGAGCGTGAAATGGGGTGCCACCCTGAGGGGGCACAGCAGGATGTGTGGGTCAGCACCTGAAAAATTAAAACAAACGGTTTTTGTAGTTTGCTTGCCAAAAGGAAGGTGTAAGTGATAAATGAACTCGAACTTCAAAGAAAGCAAAGACCACAGTGGGTCTTTGAACGATGGCTGAAAAGGCCGGCTAGTTTGGGGCTTTGAGTGACATACTGGAGCATATTGGGGGTATTTGAGAGTCTGTGGTCAGAGGGCCACCTGGCAGAGATCTCTCAAGGCCTGAGTGGATGTCACGGGCCCAGGACAGGGGCAATAAGAGCAGAAGTGGGGGAGGAGTTGTATGTGGCCCAGAGACCAGTAGAAGTCACAGGAACTGACAAAGGATGAAATGTGAGGAATAGGGTCCCAGGTGACTCCCAGGGACCTGGACAGATGGACCTGGGAAGAGCGGACAGCAAGCTGGCATCGCAGTGGAGATAATGGCCTAATAAGTGACACATTGCTTGAGGTGCCTGTTGGCCTCTGTCAGGTCATCTGTCAGACCCTAAGAGACGAGTTTCCTGAGTTCAAGAGAGGCCAGGGCTAACCTTGAGGAGTGTGTTCCATGCGGGTGATACACAATCTCTAAGTTCCCTTTCAATTTAAAACATTCTTGCACGTCCAGTGTGCACTGTGCACCGAGGTTACCAAGGCAGAAAAGGCCCAGGCCCAGCCCCCAGACTCCTAACTCCTGGTGGAGGCAGGCAGACTGACATGTGCAAGGGAAGAGCTGAAGGTGCCAGGATGCAGAGGGACACTAGGGAAGAGCGCCTGTGTCCTGTGGGAACGGGCTGCTGTGCGGAGAACCTCCCGGAAGAGCCCCTGAGGGGCCCTAAAAAGGAACAGTGTTTGTGGGAGTGGAGGCACCAGTGAAGTAGTCCAGACCAAGCAGTGGGCAGAAGCCTACCCCACAGGGCCTTAGAGGCTGTAGTTGGGAGTTGAACTTGACCTTGAAAGCAGAGAGAATAAGTCAGACCGTTCCAAGGCCTCTGCCAA
Source organism: Tonatia bakeri (assembly GCA_004024845.1). Lineage (NCBI taxonomy): Eukaryota > Metazoa > Chordata > Mammalia > Chiroptera > Phyllostomidae > Tonatia > Tonatia bakeri. Next base: position 53,221 of record PVIA01009155.1, on the reverse strand, counting down.
GGCCTCTGCCTCTCACAGCCCTCCAGGGCACCATTTGTAGTAGTCTGTGTGAATGGGGGTGGGGGGCCTGGCATGCAGGACCCATTGCAGGGTGCACAGTCTGGGTCCCTCTCTACTGTCTTTAACGCAGAAAAAGCAAAGCTTCCAGTGGTTCCCTTACCCAGGCTATGTGAGTCCTTCCACTGGGTGGACCCCGTATTAGGTAACCAGGGAAGCCTGAAGCGTCAGACCAGGCAGCTCCAGGCTGGGCCAGGCACAGATGGGATGTTTCTGCCCTGCAGAATCCCCTGTGGAGGTTTTTTTTAAAACGAGTAAGTAGTATTTTACTATATTAGTTTTATTTTTTAATTGAATTTATTGGGGTGGCATTGCTTCACAAAACCACATAGGTTTCAATTGTATGACTCAACAAAACATCCTCAGCACACTGTACCATGCACCCATCACCCCAAGCAAAGCCTTTTCCACATTCCCCACCCACCCCCACTGCCCACTTCCACCTCCCCCTTCCCTTTTTCCCTCTGGCCAACGCCACATTCTTGTCTACGTCTGTGTTAGGTGTGTGTGTGGGGGGGGGGGGATAATCTCTTCACCTTCCTTCTTCCAGCTTCCCCAACCCCCTCGCCTCTGACAGCTGTCAGTCTGTTCCATGCCTCTGCTTGGTTTCTCAATGGGCTGTTATTTGCTATCCTTCAAAAGCTTTTAAAGTTGTTTCAAAGTACATTACACAAATAGAGAGAATTGTCCTACAAATGAAGGAAGCAATCCCTTCTCTGTCTGAGGCACCATGCGTTATTTGTCTGGCTTGCACCAGTATTTTCTGTCCTTTAGAATCCTTCGTTTCCACCTTATTTGCCACTCTGTCACGATTATTACAAGCCCACTGGGACCAGTAACCTGGGTTTCCGTTACATTTGCTCTGCCTTTATTTGGCACGGTTGAGGTTACCTCCAAGTGACAAAAAGTGAACTTGTCATCAAAGCTGTACAATCACAATGGCATGTGAAAAGTTCTCTTTTAGAAGTGTAAATCCCAACCACCGCTCCCATTCACAGACGGCTTTAGTTTGGGCCCGAAACTACTTCAGACAAGGGCTTGTCTGCACTGTTCTCCAAGTCGAGGGTGGTCAGCCCAGGTCCATAATGTTATTTTAATTTTGATAAGTTTGTCATAAAGAATGGAATGTGCTGTTTTCGGGAGATGGAAAGTTTTGGCACGGCAAGAGAAGAGAGGCACCATCTAACAATGGGGATTCCCTAGGACATCCCCTCGACTTCTTTGAAGCGCTTTTTGTTTTTGTGCAAGGCATAAATTGGAACCTTATCCTTCTCGGGAGTAGGAAGTATTTCAGACAGAAAAGGGAATGATTGTTGCAACTACATCACTGGAAAAAGAATAGAAGGTTTCAGGAAGAATAATCCTAAAGTCACGAATTAGAACATCAGACAGATTCTTCTTTTGTTTGGACAGCACATAGTTAATGATCCGGGGAAAGCATGATGGGAGTCTCTGCGGCACAGAAAACGTGTGCCCATAAATCCTTCCCCGGCACATCTTTGCGATCACAGATTCAAGCTGAGGCCAGTGGTGGAGCGGCCAGTTCATCTCAAGTGCACGAGTGCACCCTGCACCGTTCCTGGCATCCCGAACCCACGCCTGGCACGGCTCTCTCTGTATTCTTGCTTTACAAGCAAAAACTCTGGCCACAGTAGGTCAGCCCATTCTCACAGATCTTCACTTGTCCTTTTCTTTCTTGCTTTTCTGTATCTTCTCCATGAAGCCCAAGCTGACATCTTTCTGGCTCCAAAAATAATCTGTTCCTTTCCGCTAAACATAATGTGTGATCCAAAAGGATTCGTTGAAAAGAGGGGAGATACTAATACCGGGTGGTTTCTGGACCAGAACAGTGATTCCGTGTGTGTGAGGTTTGCTGACGTGGAGAAGTAACTGAGTTGTTTGGTGGGAAATAAATGAGATGCGAAGAGCATAACATCAACAGTGTAAGAATGCATAGGAAAGAAGAGGAAGTGAAGGGATGTTCGCATAAATTATAATGATAACAACAATTAAAAGTGTAGGCAGAGCTAACGTTTGCTGAGTACTTGCTAGGTGCCAGGTGGCCTTCTGAGCTTTTATGGGAATTACCTCAGTTCATGCTCACGGTGCCCCTTCCAGCTGGGGTCACCGCTGGCCCTGCTTTACACACGGGGAAACCAAGGCACGGAGAGGTTAAGTAACCTGCTCCGATCGCAGAGCTAGTAAGTGGCAGAACCAGGATTCAGCTCTCCATCGCCTGGTCAGAAGTATCCTACCATCTTTGTGCTGATCACATGGCCTCATTTGCACATTCCGTGTGTTCCCAAAAGTGACCCTTGATTCTGGTAATGATCTGATTAGAAAGATTGGCCTCAAATCACCTACTCTAAAACTAATACTGTCATGGGAGTAGAACCTTCTCACCTGATAAGCATTAATTCCATATAGCCTTTAGAATTGTATTGATAGAATGTAGAATAAGTGTTCTAACCTTTTTTTGGTTGATTAGAAAACAGCTATGTTGCTGAAAAGGCAAGAATTTTAGTTGTGATGTGCTTAGATTTTTCTGTGGCTTTTTCCGGTTGAAATTTGCTGTGGGTCTCTCCTAAGCCAGAATAACATCAGCCACTTTTTACAGTGGGAATCTTGGAGTTTCTGCACCTGTTAGTTAATGAGCTTGAAGCAAGTCTAAGACTGGTGTCTGAGAGAAATTTTTGGGGGTGGTGAGGGGCGGGTGTTGGTCATCTACTTAGGTGAGAGACTTGATTCGCTCCCTTGATTTCACACATGTGTTGTCAGCCCTACCTGCCAAACAACTAGGCTGCCCTGCTAGGCCCAGGAACGCCCTCGGTCAGCGTGATAGGGTGCATGCACTTCATGCCGACGCCGGAAATCACAACCTTGAACTGTCAGCCCCTGACTTTTTATCAAGGCCTACTTGGGAAACACTGTCTCTGGAGGGTCAGCTGGAGACCCTGCAGTCTTTTCCCCCAGATCAGCGTCCAGCTTTACCTTTAGCTCTGCTAAAGGGCTCTGTCCACTTACCTGGGGTCCCCTTCAGAAAGCTGGCGGAAGAGGGTCCTCTGGATTCAGTGGGTCCTGTGCGCTCCTTTGCATGCAGGACCTCTCCCAAGGTGGCTCCCAGTGATGGGGCCTGCCTGCTTGTCTGTGTCCCCAGATAGGGCTCAGCCCTGGGAGGGTGGGGACCTCATCCAGTTTGTCTCTGCATCCCAAATATCGGGCCCAGCACGCGGCACCCTAGCAAACAGCTCCACCATAGTAACTGTAGGATGCCTAAACCATGTATCTGCTTTCCTACTGGATCTTGACTTTTGTTCAGTGTATATTTTCCATAATCCTGATTTCTATCAATCTAATTTTTAAATGTTATTATAGGTGGGCCTCCTCAAGTTCTTTGCTGAAAACCTCCACCTTGTAGAACAGATGTGCGGTAGATTAGGGGGCAAGATGTAAATAAATAATGATACCATCACAAAAAGTCTCATGACCTAAGAGATCTAGGCTTTCCAAGAGAAAATCAAAAAAACACATATACACAGAACAAGATGGTATTCCTACCTTCTTTCTCAATTAAAACACTCCAGGGAAAGGTCGTACCTTTGAGGAAAGCAGTAGAGAGTCCTTATTTTCACTGTCATTCAGGAACACCCCACTCTTATTGATTGAGGGTTTAGTTTTAACTTCTTTTCTTGTTTCATTTCCATACCTACTGGGAGCTTTAGCTGATTTACCACAGTGATGTTTTCACGAACTATAAATAGCTTCACAAAGAGAGATAAGAATGATGTGTGTCTAATGCTGCCTGACACTCTGGGAGGGTCAGGGCCAAGTTGGGGTTCGTAGAAGAGCAGGAAGTGTGGGAGCCCTGATTGTCGGGGTCTGTCACATCCGTTTTTGGCCTTTGTCCTGGTGGGGGCGGCTGCATTTCTGGTCTCACAGAAAGCTTGTCAGTATGCTTTGCAGATATGTGTGTTTTGTTTGCCTGCTTTTAAGGATGACCTACAGGCTGACAGCCAGCAAGAATCATGAATTCCATTATACATTTGCAAGTTTTTCAGTATGATAGATGGTGATCAGCCTTCAGAGACCCACTTAACCTTGCATCGTGAAATTTATGATAAAGCTGTATCATGAAAATGATGGAGCATGGGGGTCTGTGTGATGTGCCGCCATGAGAAGGGAGAGCCATGGCCCAGGCACACCCGATGCCCACAGCAAAGCCCCAGCTCCCTGTTCTGTTCTGAGGACTCTTGCCCTGGCCTATGCGACTGGGCGTGGCCTGGCCAAGTGAGTTCTTGGAGGGGCAGCTGGAGGTGTGGACTGAGAGTTGCTTTGTACTCTTTCAATTTATTCGATAGTACCTTGCCAGTATTACACATTTCACAAAGCTTCTGAAGGAACTTTCTTTTGAAGCAAATGTGAGACCACATCTCAGTGAAGGGCAGGGTGGGGCAGTTGTGAGCAAGAACAGGGAATCAGGATGCCTGGACTCGAGGTCCTGCCTCTGCCACAAAACGGCCCGTCAGCACTTTGGCGGAGTGGTGGCCTCTGGTCCCTTTCTCTCCGGGCACTGTGGTCCTAAACTGGGCATTGCTTGATGTTTTTATAAAATCAGAACATAAGTTTAGAATAATGTTGTTCTTTTTTATGAGATGTGACCACTCCCAAAGGATTACAATGTCGTCAAAGCTATCAGGTACCTCCCAAGGTAATAAGGCTCTCCTCTTACCATTTTGTTAAATAATTTTTATTCCTGAACATAGTCAGAGACATTAAGTATTCTTGCTGATCACACTGCCTGGGGGTTGGCCTCTCCTGGAGCATTTTCTCTGTGTACCCGACACTGCCTTTGAAACAGTCTGGGCGTTGGCCGCACCCTCTGTCCCGTGGGCTCGTGCAGACCAGCCGTGAGGCCTTGCGAAGGGCTCTTGCACAGAATGTTACATAACGCACCGAGGAGTCACCAGTTTTATTTACAAGAAAGTCTGTTTCCAGTGGATTCGGGCTCTCCTTGGTTCCGTGCTCTAATCCTTCATGGCGTGGAGGGAGGGAACATCGAGACTTGGAGAAGGACATCAGGATTTAAGTGAAGGGCAAAGCAGGCCAAGGTCACCAAGCGGACATTTCTAAGATAAACACTGAATTTGTGGGAAGCAATTCAGAAATCCCTCCTGAAAACAACTCAGTTAACAGTGAGTTGGCCAAAAAGTCTTTTGGTTTTTCCCGTAACATGGCTGCTGTAGTAACGCTTAGTTGCCTTTAACTTCATTCGAAACAGTTTTGCTCGATTGTATTGTGACAACTGTCATATCACCATGCATTTAAAAAAAACCTCATCAAAATTGGTGAATTTTTGTGTAGCCATTTTAATAATGGAAGAAAATAAGCGACAATTTTGGCACATTATTACTTTTGTGCAGTGTATGGAGAAGGTGCTGTGACCAATCAGATGCCTCCAAAGTGGTTCGCAGAGGTTCGGGGACGATCCTCCGTGGTCGAATGGACCTGTTGAAGTCAATAGTGACCAATCAAGACATTAACTGAGAACAGTCAACATTACACCACACAGGAGACAGCTGACATACTCAAAACATCCAAATCAGTGAAGTTATTGGTGAAAATGAAAAATGTCTTATTTTATGGGGAAAAAAACCATACAGAATTTTTGGCCAACCTAATCTTTCCCTAGTGCAGAATCAAAAGCAGTGCCTTGGTGGGGTGTGGGCAGCAGGGGGTGCAGGACCATGTGGGGTTCAGAAAAGGGGGCACCGAGAATATGGGCTAACTGTCGTCGCCGAGAGAGGCCCAGTGAGAGAGTTCTGTTGCTGGAAACGACTCGTCCCGTTCCTTTAGCTAGACCTCTGACCCTCCGTCACCAGAGGTGATGCGTGCCTGTGGGGCCGCACAAATGCCCTCTCTGTGATTCACGCGTTCTGTTTGTATGGAAGAGTGCTGTGCCCTAGGCCTCGAGGAACAACAAACAAACAACAACAACAATGGCCTCTGTCTTGCCTTGAGTTGTTCACAGCCCCAGTTAACTGTGGTCGGCCCCGGTACCCTCAGATGTGGAACACATGACACAAAGGCCCAGCAGAGGGACTTGAGCATCCATGGGGTCCCTGGAGCCAACTCCCCTTGGATACTGGGGGATGAATGTAACTAGACACCTAAAAGAGCACTTTCCCTCTGAGAGACAGAGGGACACCGGGGTGCGGCAGAGGCCTGGGAACAGGCCACACTGCAGGCTGGCAAGGTTGGGGTGTGGTCAGGCAGGGCATGGGGCTGCCCCAGTCCTGTTATGATGGGTGAGAACAGGTTAGGCAGGTGACGTGGGACAGGAGGGCAGCAAACACAGAGAGAACATTGCTCAGGTCTGTCACTGTGGCGATCATGTGCACAGCCAACAGCAGATTTGGAATGAGTGTGAGCAGCGACACCGGACAGAAGGGCAAGGCCAGGTTGTACGGGACCTTTGGGGTCAGAACTAAGATTCAGTACTGTATTCTGCAGGCCTGGGGAATTTCAGCAGAGCAGTTTCATGACTGTGTTCCCATTTTAGAAAGATTGTGCAGGCAGCAGGCTGGAGCAAGGAGCGGGGAGAGGAGAGGTGTGGAGACCTAGTTCGAGGTGGTGGTGGTTCTGAAGGCAGGAAGCACACAGGCCCAGATGGAGGAAGAGGCAGGGAGATGAGAGGAGGAGAGGGTGTGAGGGTGGCACCGGGGCGGAGTGAACTGAGCTGCATGGACAGGAAAGGGAAGGAGCGGATTCAAGAACGGCTCAGGTATCTGATTGGGCCCCTGGTGGGTCTGGTCATCATTTCCTTAGACAAAGGAGGATGAAAACCCAACTTTTGGAGGAAGATAACTGGGTTGGGGGAACCCAAGACCACCCTCGGGGTCAGGGGCTCACAAACTCAGCAGAGTCCTATTCAGGGCTGGCACTTATTACAGCACAAGGACACAAAGTGAAATTAGCAAAGGGCAGTCAGGAGGAAGCCAGACACAGCTTGCAAGCGTCCTTTCCCAGGGGAGTCACACAGAGGACATTCTTAATTTCTCTGGCTTCAAATTGTAACAGCACATGTGAAGTATTCTCTTCCAGGGAAGCTCGTGAGAGACCCAATACCAGGGTTTTTGTTGGGGGCTGCTCAGGTAGGCACCCCCTGCCTGGCACCTACAAAACTCCAGAAGGAAAGCAGGTGTTCATTGCAAACAATGTTGCCAGCCACTTTTAGAGAAAGGTGAGAAACTCCTGAAATCCAAATTCTCAGATACCAACCTTGCAAGCAGGTCCAAGGAGAGCTTCCTCCACCCTGCTATGTTAACTATTCTGCACAGAAATGAATTCAGCGTTGAACATGTTGAGTGAGGCATTCGTTACCAGTTCACGTTGTAACCGAGCCCAGGACCATGGGGTTCGATAAAGAGACCCGTCCTGGAGTCATGAGCGCCCCCAGTGTTTATGAAAACCAAGGTTACGCAGAGAGAAAGCTCAACCCAGTATTTCTCCAAACTCTGGGTCACCGCTCCCACTATGCAAATGAGAAGCTGCAGCCCCCAGGACATGGTGTGGCCACACATTTTCTGTTTGAAGTCTCCCCAACATTCTAAACCACCTCGCAAAATGACAAAGTCATGCAGGATCCACAGGTGCATAAAATGACATTTAGATTATACAACAGGCCCTTTGGGGTTGCTGAATGCAGCTTCCTTCACAAGGAGCCTGATCCTAGGACCCTGAGAAGTCCAGTCAACCACAGTGAGGCCTTCACCTGGAAGGAATTTCAAGCAGCCTGTAGGTCAACCACTCAGGTTCAACCTTGATTATTAAAAAGATAAATGTGACAAAGCCTTTGCCCTCAAGGTATTTATCTTCTAGAGCCGGGAAAGAGGTAAACACAACTTGTGTGTTGGGAGTGTGTGTTGGGGTCAAGAGTGGGTGGGCTGACCCCTGGGATATGGGAAATGAAAATAAGTCATACTCAAAACAAGGTAACTATTTGCCCGAAGCTCTGATAAAGCATAAAGTGGAACTTGATAACTGTAAAATGAGGTTGCTGCATATTTACTTAGTTTTGGATTTCATTGTTTGGTGCCATTGAACTTGCATACAAGAACACTAGAAAGCAATATGTTGTTCTGTAAGATGATCCATTTAGCTTAACACCTAGAATTTGGCTTTGGTCCTAGGAGTTACCTTTGGTACCTAACAAAGTTACCTTCCCTGATGCCTATTCTAGCCTTTCCATGGATGCGTTTGCATGTGTTTCCTGCCTTTTGTGCCATTACAAGGCCATTTTGCATTGTTCTAAGTTGTCTCACAATAAGCCGGAAATCGGTGCCAAGTCACACTTAATGGTAGAATGTAGATTTTAAAATAAGGTGCATTCACTTGTACAGTTGCAAGATACATATTTTAAAAAAATCAAAATGTGTCCCCCTTGGGTCTCTGTTCCAATCTCAGCTCCACTTCGTGCCTGGGGTGTCATCCAAACGGCCTCAGTCCCTTCCTCTTTCACACACGATTAAAGGGGGTCGTGCAGCATGGCACAGGAGAGAGGCTGGCTACTTTGTGAGGTGAGGAACCTAGTTAAATACCCATCTTTCTTTTTTCCTTTTCTACTTCACCAACAAATGCGTCTCGTGCAGATGTCAGGGCGGTTCGCTGGCGTCCCTGCTCAGAATGCTGTGCTCTGAGCAGAGCGTGTTTCCATGCAGCTCGCCAAAAATAATATTGACTAATTCATGAAGCCTTCCATCTGATACTGTTGCAAACTTATGCAAATGTATTTAAACAGTTAGGTGAATAGAATAATCAAGCGTCCAAATGTCGAGAATGGGGAAGGGGAAGGAGTGCCAGCTGTCCAATTACATTATCTGGCCTCGAGTTAGAGTTAATGAAGTGTTTGAAATATATACCTTTAAAACCAAAGGTCTGAAATGTGTTCTGGTTTTTCTTTTCAAGATGGCAGTGATTTGAATAAAGCACAGTGCAATATTGTAGTTGCTTCAGGAAGTTAAGAGAGCTTGTCTGGGAGGGTTCATGTTCAGCACATGCTACTTAGAATATTAAAAGATATCCCGTGTATCTTTGTCATGAATCTTTCCGCTGGGACCAGGCCACTCCTGGATGAACTCACAGATTGAGAGCTTCTCAAAATACAGAATTAAATTGTTTGTCTTAAAAATACACTATTTTAAAGTCTTGAAAAATCAAAGAATGAAAATAAGGTTATTATTTGGCAGAAATAGTCAGTTTGAAGGGTTGTCTCTTAAAAAAAACAGAGCACTCTGATTTTACTTATAGAGTTTACTTCCAAAGAAATTTACTTTGTCATAAACTTAAAATTTTTTCTCTTTATGCAATTTCTTAAATTCCTGATAAGTTTTTTTCAGTGTTGAATTGTTTTTAACTTATTAGAAATTGAGGGGGGGCATCCAATTTAGTAAAGATTGCTCTAATACCATTGTTTAAAGAAAAAAAAACTTAGCCAGGGCTGGTGTGGCTCAGTGGATTGTGCATGGGCCTGCAAACCAAAGGGTCACTGGTTCAATTCCCAGTCTGGGAACTTGCCTGTGTTGCAGGCCAGGTCCCCAGTAGGGAGTGCATGAGAGGCAACCACACATTAATGTTTCTCTCCCTCTCTTTCTCCCTCCCTTCCTCTCTCTCTTTAAGAAATAAAAATAAAACATTAAACCAAATCATAGCTTACAACTTTTTAAGGTAGCAAATATTTGCAAATTTCTCAGGTCTGCCTCCCTCCTTTGTACCAACAACTTCAAACTTCAAACTCACTATCCCAAAGGAAGGAGAGCTCTCTCCGTTCCACCATCTGCATTCAGGAATCACCTGCCTCCATTTGCCTCACTCCCGGTCCTGACCCATCCATGGGTCCAGCCAAGGGTGGCTGTCCCGCCCATCCTGAGGACAAGGCAAGGGCAGCCCAGCACTCAGACTGCGTCTGGTCTGTAGCGTGAACTAATGAGCTGCCTCCCATAGACAAAAACTACTTTTTATTCAGTTATAGGTAGGTTTTAGCATGTATGAAATACAAAGTCATTTAAAAGCATAACACTCAATTTATGCATTCTCATTATGCATTATCCGTTCTCATTATTCATTTTCGTGGTGAATTGATTCTGTCCCATGGGAATTAATTTTCTGTTTCAAAAAGAGGTTTCTGGACTCGCAGTGATTGATAGCGTTGGGCTTTTGCAAATACAGTTTTGGCTTAAAAATAAACACAGAAAAGTGGGTTGGTTCTGTCTGTTGCTGGCCCTTCCAAAGAGCCACCAGCAAGAGAGCATCTTTCTGTGGTGCTGAGTCCCTCCCACTACACCCCCCACACCTGGGTCCTCTCCAGGTTAGGGTTTCTCATCGTATCCCCATGAAATCCCTACAGTCCTCATCTTAAACCTTCACATTTAGCTCATTAAAACGGGGTATATAGGTCTTTATAGTGTGTTTAGCATTTAAAAACAGCCCAGATCAATTTGTTTATTGTAAAATCAAATTATCAATTTAATGAGTTAAAAAGTATTCAGTCATCTTTAATCACAATTTTTGTTACATTCGTAACTAGTGGATACCAGCTTGTCACCTGATCATGCTGAAAATAAGAGTGTGTTAAACTTAAATACAGGTGGGTGACTGTGCATGCAGGCACATATCCCCGTGTCCCCCCAGAATGAGCTCTCAGGCCCAGGGAGCCGCGCTCACCGTGTGGCCGTTCCGCTCCGGAAGCTGGAACGTGGTGCGGCCTGACAGCCCGGCGCCACCACTGGCCCTTTGGCCCTTTTCCTCCTGCTGACGGTGCACAGACGCCAGGCAGACGAGCTCCGCCGTGTCCGGGGATTGCACGTCGACTTCTGGTGCCTGCAGACAGCGGACAGTTACTCTGGATTGTGTGCTTGTAACCCTTCGTGAGGCTCTAAGGGAGATCCAGGAGGACTTGAAAGTAGCATTTGAATAACAACTTTATTCTCAGACATGGCCACATAAAAGAGATGAGTAATGCTAAACAGATAACACAATTCTGGTTCACTCCATTGGCAGCCGAGCAGACTTCTGGGTAAACAAACCGAAATAACAGAATGCAGATCTGATAACAGCACCATTGTGATTAAATCAAAAAATAACAGGGAAGTTTGTGCTGGTCCTCCTAACCGTAGCAGCAGCGGCCCCCCTGCCTGCCCACCCTGAGGTAGAAAGTCCACGTGCACTCGGTGATTTGGGGGCACTGAGGTTTTCTGTGCAGTGACCCAGGAAGAGGGACCTGAGCCAAGATCTTACCCGCAACGGAAATGGAGACATCTCATGGTTTTCCAGGATCGCTTTTCACCTTTTGCCCTTGGACGTGGTTAAGAACGCTACCAGACCTCTCAAATCCTGCAGCGTTCCCCCACAGCTGCAAGCAGCGGCCGAGGGGCAGGTGTGTCTGGAACAGAGGGTCCAGTTACAACGTCCATCTGCTCTTCCACCCACTCTCTGACCTCCATTCTTTTCCAGGGCTTTCTCAGGCTTTTCTTGTTCTCATCCGCCACTCCCAGGAGTTGCAGTATTCTGAGGAGACAGCCCAATTATTTTTTTCAAAAGTTACAAAGAAATTGTGTAGGTTGGTATGAATTGCATAAATTTTTTAACTTAACAATCATTTATGTGCCGTCAGGGGTCACTAAACTGGACAGTGTATAAAAGCTGAAAATGTAAGTGCGTGCCTGTGTCGGGCAGAATGTCACCACTTTCCCCGCGTGTGGCGTTGTCAGCAATGACGTGTTGGTGCACAGGGTCTTCGATTTCCTTAGGAAGAGTATCAGCGCTTGTCCACAGCCATGGTTCTTTTGAACTCAGCCCAGTGCCTTTGAAGCATTGATCATGGTATCCAGCTTTGATGCCTTTCCTGTGGACTTGTGCCAGGGTGCCTGATTTCATTAGATTTTTGGAAAGGACTAAAACTATGGTATGGTTTCATTGCAGTCCTTACATCAATCATAATCTGGGACTGTCTTGGTGAAAGATGAGGAATTCAGACTGGGAGGCTGGGGGAGGCCCGGTGGCTGGGGGGATGGGCCACAGTGAGAACTGGTTCCTTATTTAAGTTCAGCCACTTCCACTCCGTGATTTTTTAGCTGTGGCTTCATTCCAAAGGAACTACAGTCGCAAGGCCCAGACCCAGGTCCACGGAGACCTAGATTTGGACCTTATTTTAATTTCTAATTAAAAATTTTTAATTAGGCCTCTTTTTTTTTAAGTGGGGAACCCCTGGCCCTCCAGCTTGCACAGCACATAACTGCACGCTCATGGTCACGAACATGAAAGGCACTCCCTTGCTGGTTCGATAGGCCAGAGGGCTTCTGGATGCTGACTGTTCGTAGCAAAAGCTAAGTTTGGGGTCCAGATATTAGATTCCAGCTTACTCTGTGCTTTTTCCTGTCACCGCTCCTCACCGTTAACCAAATTCCCCATCACAGTGTTTTCCCTTTGAAGTCCTCTCCCCTGGATTTATAACTTCGGTTTTTCATCCTAGGAAAGCGCCCCCTCCCATTATCAGCGAGCCTGCTCAGCCGTAGCACCCTTCCTTCCTCCCCGGGCCTCAGTGTCTCTTTACTAAGCATCTCGTGTCCTTGGTTTTATTTAACTGCCTGGCTAGGATCACTTCCCTGTTGAGGTCCCTCTGGTGACGCTGTCACCCCAGAGCCAACAGGGGCCTTTGGACACCTGCCACACAATCCCACATGACAAAGGGCCAGGTCTGAGAGGACACTAGCGAATGTCCCGACTGCCATGTCCGAGTTCTCAGCTCTTAGCGCCCTCCCAAAGCTCCGTGAGGTGCAGAGCATGCCCCAGGACCTGTGTCATCCATGTCCGTCCAGGGAGAACACTGCCTCCTGGGCACTGATGAGGAAGTGCGGCCCTTACATGGACACAGAGCGCCTGTCCTGTGTGGGCTGTTAGTCGGGAAGGGACAGCGTCACTCTTTCCGCCTTCAGGTGGCATGTGGGTAGGTTTGCCGCCTCTGGCTTGAGTGGAACAGAAGGTCCTATGCGCTTTGATGCAAGATGTCACCTCTCTAAAGCATGGGTGTTTACCCAATTGAAGAAAATTACATTCAAAGGAAAGAAAACCTTTATCTAGAATCTACAAATTAGGTTTTATGAATTAGAATCTATGAATTATATTCTGTAAACTTCAACTCTGTAGTTTGAAATCTGCGTAGTTTGAAAACTGTGAAGTAGCCTATGTAAAAAAAAAAAATACTATCAACTGATGTCCCACCGCTTATATTTAAATACCTTTTAAACTGAAGAGGCACACGTTTCCCAGGTGAATGCCCACGGCCTTTCCCTTTGGAAGATGTGCGTGTCGTTGAACTAGTGGTTTCTGTGCAAACACCATCGCCAGCCTCTTGGTTGACATCTGCACTTTACTGGTTACAAAAGAAGTGTCTTTAGGGAGATTCCCACAATCTCCTCAAGTTCTTCATCTTTCTTGCTTTCTGTTAAACCCTTTCATCCGTAACATTGTCTTTTAGAACCCAGGCCAGCAAACACTTCCAGTAAAGGGACAGAGGTGAATACTTCAGGCTTCACAGACCATGCAGTTTGTCCCCAGCTCTGCTATTGCAGAAGCAGCCACAGACCGTCAACAAAAGAATGAATGTCGCTGCGTCCCAATAAAACTTTATTCACAAAAACAGTGGTCAGCCCCATTTGGCATGTGGACCATCATTTCCCAACCTGCAATTCAGAAGAAAAGAAAAGTCAAGGCGATGTTACATGTGGGTAACGAGCACATAAAAATCTCAGGACCCCCTAACCTCTTTCCCACTGGGAGCAGTCTTTCCTTTCCCAGTGTCCCCAAGTCTGGTGGGAATGCAATGAAAAGGGCCAAGGACGCTGTCCCGCTGGCAGACAGCCAGCGCTCTTCCTTCCCTCTGTGGAAATCCCCGCTGACCGCCCAAGGGGCAGCAGCTGCTAGGGAGCCAGCCTCAAGTCACTTTGAAGCCCCGCTCCAGCCGCTTTGCCTCCACCCACCAACAATGTATGAAATACACGTTGTTTGTCATCATGCCACATCTGTGCTTGAAATTACACTTGCGTGCAACTACCAGATTTACTTTTGGCATATAAAAATTACATTGTGATAGGTACAGTGGTTTTGGGGAAGGGGGGTTAGGAGGAGGGGGAAGTAATAGGGAGGTTTCAGTCAAAATGGGACACCAACCCTAGCTGACAGACAGGTGACGCTGCTGGAGTATTAGCTGTCACCAAGTGCTTCCATATTGATACTTCGTGTTGCTGGTCTGTGAGTGTATGGAGAATTCAGGCTTTATTGGCTTGGGTTCTGTGGGAAAACAGCTAACGGGCTGATGGTATCAGTCCACTGCAACATGCTAGAGGATTACTCAGACGCTTGTCAGACGCCCGAGCCACGTACTTGTTTGAGAATGTGCCATCATGGGAAGCTTTCATTCACCAAGGTCACCGAGAGGGCAGCTGACGGAGGCACCCTGAACTTCAAATGGTTCTCGCTGCTTGTGTCAGTAGCAAAGCAATGCAGCACAGAGCTGACGTGCCAGGAAAAGTTCAGAGAACACTGACTTGTTTTGATTGAGAAAAGCAGATAATTGAGCAGTCACTAAAGAATCCCATTCTTCTATTATTGTTTTTCATTTTATAAACTGAAATATAAAGTGTGTGTTACCTTATTTTTGTGCATTGCTACGATTCTTTTCAAAAATTATATAGTATTACATTAATCTATAAATATAGGATTGCTCATGCCCCCTTTTAAAGATTGCAGATTTTTTTGCACACACACAAAAAACATGCATTTATTTCACAATGTTATCATAATAAGCAAATGGAACTTTGGCTCTGGGTTTAAGAAAGTGTTTAATTTTTAACTTGTAATTGTGCCATTAGTGCTTTTTTGTTAACATGATTTTATTCCTGGATTACTTATCTTAAAATCAGGTTCTGTCATTATATATAATAATACAATGTTTCTAATAACCTTACTCTTTAGGTAGAGTGAATGGCATAATAATGACCTTTAAACTCTCCATCAGCCCATAAAATTTATATTTATAAAAGCAACATCTCACCCAATGGTATATAACATTCTAACATGTAAATTGCATCCCGAAGGCGGAATAACAGTAATGAAATTTACCCTTTTATCTGAAACAACTAAAAAACTGGGCAAAGCAATGTTAAAAAATCACTGAAGACATTGGACATCAAGCAGCAGAGAACACTGGCCACTGGAACTCAGGATGTGAGGTGAGCCCTGCACTGGCCCTAGCCCACCGCCCGGGCAGAGGCACCAGGCTGCTGCAGGGGGAGCCAGGCAGAGTTCCGCCGTCTCCCTGAGTTGAAGACACTGCACTGGGGCTTCAGAGAAACCAAGGCTGCTGGAGTTTGCATGGCAAATACCAGAGAGGAGAGCTCTGAAGGTCTACCAGGGGTCCTTGCTGAGTATTTGAGGGAGTACTGATCGGTGCGTGCCCATGAGGAAACGACCGGAAGCCAGGGAAAGGCTCCTCCCTGAGAAGCAGAGGAACAGCACACAGCCCCACACGGGGCCAGGGCCTGTTTCCAGAACAAGAGTGAGAAGCCTCGACATCAGGGAGCGCAGGTTGGAAGAATGAAAAGGGTCTTTCCTCAGTAGGGAGCGGAAAATTCATCCTAGACTAGACCCAGCTCTGGTCCTAGCTCTGGTTGTTTCCAAGTAACTAAACAGTGTCCCAGGACAAAGTGTTAAAATACATATAACAATACAACAATACCCAGTACCAAACAAAATAAAATGCCTCATAGCCAGTCCAAAATCACCAGGCATGCAAACAAGTAGGAGAATACAACCAATAATCAGGAAATTCCATCAAAATTAACCCTTGAGTGATACAAATGACAGAATTAGTAGGTAGGGACATTAAAACAGTTATTATGACTGTAGTCCATATGTTCAAGAAACTAGAGTAGAGACAAGGATGTAAAGGAAATAAAACCAACATTCTAGAGACAAAAACTACAGTATCCAAGATGAAAAAGTAGTCTGGTTAATGGCGCACTAGGTCTTGCCGAAGAGGTTACCTTGAAGACATAACAATAGAAACTATCCTGAATGGAACAAAAAAGGAATGAGAGAGCGTCAGTGAGTTTTCAGAAGATGAGCTGCTTCTTCAGAAACCAGAATTGTAATACTGAAATGGGGTTCCCACACAGTGAAACATTATTAAATCAGTTTGTTTTGCCGGAGCTTGTGGAAATTATTGCAGCTTGCCACTGCAGAAGTTGCAGGAAAGGACCCACCTGTGAAGATCAGTCTGGTGCTTCTGCCCGGCCCAGATCTCCTGTGGCCAGCCCAGAGAGTGGTCCTCATTTCCCAAAGACTGAAGCTCAGTTTAGCATCATACCAGTGTTTAGTTGATTGTCACGCTTCCAAAGCTTTCTCTTTTCAAATAATATTCATCCTCAATTAGAGCGGTCCCTGGCTGTCTGATACTTTAGTTCTTAGTTATTGAGTTTTGCTTCAGATTGGATTGCCAGAAGTAGGAACTACAGAAAGTGCAGCTTTGAAAATTGCAGAGCTATGGGGGAAATGGGTGCAAAGGGGGGAGGGATTAAAAAGTACAAATTGCCAGTTGCAAAAACAGTCACAGGGAGGTGAAGTGCAGCATAGGAGATACACCAGTAACACTGTAGTAACTGTGTGTGGTGTCAGGTGGGTGCTGGAAATATCAGAGTGAGCGTTTCGTAAGTTATACAAATGCCTAATCGCTCTGTTGTACCCCTGAAACTAATACCATATTGTATGTCAACTGTAGTTGAAAAATGATTTTTTAAAAATTGTGGAGCTAGAAAAATTGTGGGGAAATCCCATAAAACTAATAATGAACCTTCTTTTTCTTATAAAAGAAGCATAAAGAGAGAGATTAGATTTGTTTTCAAGTTTCCTTTTTCTGTTTCTATCATAAATAACCTACAACATACTTCATATAGATAATTGTGGTTGTATCTTCCATAATTAAATAATAGTATCTATTGTGTGTTCACCACTAAACTACGTTATCTCCTTTTAAGTTTGAAATAAACCTGCTAATGCAGGTGTGTATATACTCAGTTTCCAGACACAGAAGCAAGGCTCAGTGAAGCGACTTACCCGGGAACACACAACTAGTAAGGAGTGCAGCCATCCTCACCACACATCAGTCTTGACTGGGGTGCCGCTCCCCCCAGACCTCAGTTACCACTTGCACTTGGGGTTCCTGTTGGCCTAGGAAGAGCCACTGCCTGGAGCCCTTCCTGCACATGTAGTGGGACTGCAAAGCCTCTCCTACTCGCCTGTCCCTTGGGGCTGGTGACCAGCTCCGCTGTGGTTATGTGGTGAAGTGAGGAACGGCGGGGAGGTATCTCCAAGGCTGTCGTGTAGAAATAGGAGGGATAGAATGTAAACAATTTAATACCCATGCAGGTGTGGCCTTCTGTGTCTTTTTGGTAACAAATGCAAAGAAAGCATGTAAGTGAGAGAGAATCCAGCAGGCTGATCGACATTGCTTTAGAACCATCTGTCTTGGATTTGGCAACCCATTAAAGTTAGTTACCAGAGCAGATGTCAACCATGGTCATGGAATATTTTCCCTGAAATTTTTAAGTAAAACTGATACAGCCATTAGGTTATTTCTGTGGAAAATGGTATTTACACTTTTAACATGGTATTAAATAATTCATGTCTCACAGCCGAGCTTTAAAAAATAGCAAGCCCGTTATTTTTAAGGAAAAACTCTTGATGTTCCTGTATGTGTATCATTTTGGAAAATTTTTTTAAATGATCATAAGCCATTATGTATTTATTGCTAACTCAGCTATGACTAGTTTTTTAAGATGCACCTTGGAAGGATACTACCCCACGTGTAAGCTGTATAGCATGTTCTTAAATAATGGTGAAGTTGAAAGAAATCAAGAGTGAAATTGTGAAGTAAATAAAGTGACAAATTCAAGGGTACACAAGCAGGGTAGCTGTACTAGTGGTAGCTGGACAGGATGGGCAGATTCCCATTGCAGAGAAGCTCACGGCAGCTCTCTGTGGGCGGTCAGCCCTGACGAGCCCTCCCACCCCGTGGAGCAGCAGCACGGCATGCCGTGATGTGAGGAAGGCCGTGGGGCCAGTGATCGGGGCCAGTGGTCAGGGCCAGGCCTTTGGAGTCACCCTGTCTGCTCCCCCACGTATCAGCTGTGTGATTTGAGGCACGTTATCATGCTTGTCCATGTCTTGTTTTTCTAATCTGCAAAACGGGGTGCACGGAACTAGAGTAGCGCTGACCTTGTGGTGTTGTGGGGATTAATGATGAGATGTAGCGCGTGCAGAGCGCTTAGCGTGGCACCGGCGATGTTACTGTTGGAGGTGCCGGAACGCCAAGTTATGACTTTGAAAATTGATAAATAAAAGTAAGGAATGGGGGGAACTGAGCCAGTGGAGACACCGTTCTTCGTTGTGCTGGCATCATGAGGTGTTCACACAGAGGAGGAAGCCTGAGCATGAAGCCCACACCCGCGGGACCGCAGAGAGAAGCCAAGCGGCTGCGGGACTCGGACAGGCCTGAAGGTGCCGCCTCGGGCCTTCCTGGTGTGGACACAGGAAGGACACTGTCTGGCCGCACAAGGCCGCATGTGGCATTCCTGGTGGCCGCAGTGAAAGCAGCCTGAGTGATAGCACCTGTACAGTCAGAACAGACGAAGTGGAAAAAAACTGTTGGAGGGACAGGTTACCTGTGCAGAGTGGCCTTTCAACTGAAGACTGTTCATTCTTCACGCTGTTGTAATTGCTGATCTTATGCTTGGAGCACCATAAGAAAGTGGCAGAAAGTCATCTCTTTTGTCGGCATCTGGCCAGTCAGAGCCTCTGCCTCACGTGTCCTTGCCTTTCCCCTACAAGAATGTCCTCTAACCTCTCATTTTCCAAAAGGCAGGCCCACTGACCTCGCATATAGGATGCACTGGTGAGGGCCCTTCCCGACGCCCCACTCCCACGGTATTCCCTTGTGAAGAAGTCACCCCCTTCGCCTATTTAAATTTTGACCTCCCCAATAATCACATTTCACAGTTGCACATGTGGAATTGTCCTATTTCCGCCCATAACTATATAAATACAAACTGCGAAGTCACGTTGTTTGTAGGAGAAAGTAACCCCGGGGGTTTGCACAGGAAACTGCTTACCAAGGTTGCCTCTGAGAAGCAGTGTTAGGGGAGGGAGATTTTTACTTCTACTGTTTTTTATTTCTATGTTGAAAATATTTCTGTAAGTAAAACTTTTTAAATGAGTAGGAAAGTGAGTTATGGACAGGCTTTTCACCACTAAAAGAAATAGTCGTTTCTTTTACCAAGGAAGAGAAGGTGCGCCTGCCTCCACTTCCCCTGAAATAACTGGGCTGAGCTGAGCGGTGCGGCACGAAGCGTGAGCACGAGCGGGTCCTTTTCGTAGCATTGAACTGACTTCCATCTCAGAAAGGCACAAGCTAGGAATGTTTGATGTTCATTCATCTCATATAAAAGGCAAAGACTGAAAGATTCATTTTAAACTGAAAAGTTACGGCGTGACCCAGCTGTCCCAGTGGTCTCCTTTCTTGGTCCTGGTCACCTCAGTGTCTTCATAGTGAGCCCTCCGCACAGGTGGCTGAGTTACACGAACTGTAACCTGCCCGCCCAGGTGGGGATCCCAGAATGTCTGCCTCCACCAGGTCAGGTGGCTGGAAAGCCCAGTGGCAGCCGCCCTATCTGTTATCATAGTGATTTTTCCTACTTCTCTCTTCTTCTAGTCACTTGATGTTTACACTAGGCGATTTTTCCTCACTCATCTGCTGAGAGTAGCTTGTTTAATTATCTAAATGACCGTTAAATGTCAGTGGTTCTGTCCCTCACATCCAGAGGAAAAGCAAAGAGAGGAAACAAAGGAGCAGCCCGATTTTCAGGCAGTTTTCCTAGTGTTCGTTTCCTGATTTTCTCACCGTCTTCTGTTTTACTCGTCTACTTTGCTTTTGGCAACTTTTTTAAAAAGATTTTATTTATTTATTTTTAGAAAGAGGGGAAGGGAGGGAGAAAAAGAGGGGGAGAAACATCGATGTGTGGTTACCTCTTGCATGCCTCCACCTTGGGACCTGGCCCACAACCCAGGCACATGCCCTGACTGGGAATCAAACCGGTGACCCTTTGGTTCACAGGCTGGCACTCAGTCTACTGAGCTGCACCAGGCTGGGCTTTTTTTTTTCTTTTAGAGAGCGAGAGAAACATTGATTTGTTGTTTCACTTATTTATGCATCCATTGGTTGATTCTTGTATGTGTACTGACTGGGGATCAAACCCCCACAGCCTTGGTGTATCAGATGACACTCCAACCAACTGAGATACCCAGCCAGGGATTACTCATTTACTTTAAAAAGCATTCATTGAGGGCCCAGTGTTTCAAGCAGTGCATGTACACATGATCTTAGCCAGAAGGCCAAGAAGCAATGGGTAATAAAGGCTTTAATTTTTTGTTATTATCTTATCGAAAAGAAAATCTTTTTATTTAAACTATATCATGACATAGTTGACCATTATGGTCTTGTTGGTTCTGAAATTTTTGAAATGAGATGATATATGTCAGCGGTGTTTACTCATCTATCAGGAGAGAAGAAATGTACAGAAGATACTCCCCTCCAACCATGAACTGTAAGAACAAAACAGATGTGAGTGAAAGTGCTTGTTTCTTCTCTGAACCAAAATAAAATTGGATGATTTTATTCAGTAGCGAAAAGAAACAGATTTACAGAGAAGTCAGAAAAAAAGTCATTCACAAACACAACAAAATTAACTACAACAATATTTTGGTTAAGTAGAAACTATGATTCTATATGAAACAGAATTTTTTATTTTATTTTTATTTTTGCTCTTCTTTATTTTATTTTATTTTAATTGTTGTTCAAGTACAGTTTTCTGTCTTTTACTCCCACCCCAGCCCACCCCCCAGCCCTCCCCACCTCCTTCCCATTTTGAAACAGAATTTTTAATAATTTTTCTACTTATACCAAAAAATATTCTGCTTTTACTTCAAATGACTACTTTTAAGTCTCTTTAAGAGCATTTTAATTTTTATTTTTCAATTACGTTTATCATACAGTATTATATTTGTTTCAGGGGTACAACATGGTGATTAGGCATTTACTAGTGGGTCTAATACATGTATGTTTAACATTACATTAATATATGTTTACAAAGACTATTCACAAAATTCATCATTTCTCCAAAATAAGCTTAACCTGAAATCGGTAAAGATTTGGAAGATTCGTCGTAGTCAAAACGAGGGTCATAAAGGGCAAGAGCCCACGGTTGTCAGCCTTTGTAAAAGAATCCATTAATGCAGCCTGACAAGCCAGTACAATTTAGTGGCTCCCTTGTTATTGTAAGCGGGAGGCCTCCTCGGAGGCTACACAAATAAAGTCGCCGTAGATCACCGCTGACCCAGGCGTGGGCGAGAGGTCAGCTCCCGAGGGCTGTCCGAATTCTTCTTACAGCGCCGCCCTGACTCTCGTCTGGAGGCTACGATCCTTCAATACCAGTTTTTTACTGGGGGAGAACTCGATGCGAATGTATTAGGTCTTGTTAACATAATTCCATATTGTGTCTGCTTAGCAGAAGTTCTGTGTGTTTTATTTTAAAAGCAGAGCTACTGCAGGTGGCTCTGTGTCTGCGGGGCGGGGAGTCCCTCAGCTCTGCAGCCTCAGGGCTTTCTTGTCTGTTGTTCTTAATCCCTAGTAAGCCGTGCTAATTCTGGGAGGTGACTGTGTCTTCGGAAAGGAACATGGGAATCTTCTGATCAAACTCATTTTCCCCCCATAAGTTAAAAACAGAGGAAAGACATTTCCTGCTTCTGGGCATTTAATGTTTTCGCTATTTTTATTTCCCAATTCTGTGACAGAATCAGGGTGACCAGATGATGCAGATTCTGAGTCATTGCAGCCAGTAGGTCCGCTTCAGAAGCCACATGAGTCATACCCCACCTTTGTCCCGCTTGGTCTTGCATCAGGTGAAAGTTCATTTTCGTGCCTGCAGAAATAGTGTGTGAATCAGCAGACGGTGCGGTTGTGTTCTCCACAGTAGAAGCTTCCTTTGCAGCTTTGTTCTGATGAGCCCAGATACACTATCTTCGGGGTTCCTCCTGGGTTTTCTCACCTCGCGTGGATTTGGACTGAACCTGCCTCACACTGAATTCTGCCTTGGCGTTGCCGCCTCAGAAAATAGCAGCCATAAAGCCTGGGTAACACTCTGGCAGGTTAATTTATGGGTGGGGGCAGTGGCTGAATATGATCATTCCTTTCTTTCTCTTAAACGGTAAAAGGCTGGTTCATTTTTCCAAATCCATAGCCCCACACACATGATAGAGGCATCTTAAAATGCCCGTGTCAGAATGCAGTCAGACAGGAAAAATGCTGTAGAGTACCTGGTGTGAGTCGTACCCAGGCAACCGGGGAAAAAATATGAGCCGCTCCAACCCAGTGTCCTTTGTGTTTGGTGTCCCCGTGCCAGAGCAGTGAGCCTAGGTTTCGTTCCGGGGTCTCCCCAGACACATGCTGCCACTGTAGTGACCAGAGAAAAAATGTCTCCCTGCTAGGAACAGAAGCTTCCGGAGGATCAGTAGCCATCATGCACCTACAATTTTAAAATACAGGAAGTCCCCACCTACAAGCAGGTTGTGCACTGAAATTTCATATGGAGTTAATTGCTTGAAACCCAAAGCACGTGTTCCCAAAAGTGTGTTATAGATGGTGCCTACATTCCAGGCAGGTCCCCGAAGCCTTTTTAGCTCGTAATATATCTAAAGAACAGCCCCGTGCAGTTAGCAAGACAGGAGCTAGCCACCATATATCACAATGTTTTATGCGTCCGGCACGTGGAGAGCAGGCCCCGTTGCTCCCCTCCCTTAACACTCTCTGGCCCAGGTGGTTACTGGGGCCTGCAGGTGGTCAGAACCCCTCCACCACCCAGCTTCCTTTCCTGGTGCTGACAGGAATGGGGAGCCGGTAGGAGTGAGGGTCAGAGGTATCCTGGGCCCCACTCACTGAGCCTGCACTCCTTCTACTGGAACGAGCTCACAGATCACATGCAGATTTGCTAAATTTGCAGGTTATGTATGATTCAACAGGCCTGGGAGGGCTCTGAGATTTGAATTTCCAACCTCCCAGTGATGCCATTGCTGCTGGTCCACAGACCCCAGTCTGAGTTGCAAGAGTCTGTCAACATCACAAGAGGGGGAGAGGATGGCAGGGAGAGAAATCCCGAGCCACTACCAAAAGGAAGTGGAGAGTGAGAGGCTGAGTTCTGCTGTAGAGGCCCCATCTGCTTGTGAAAGGGCAGTGGCAAACACTAAAGTTGGGTAGCCAGCAGATCATCCAGGAGCCTCACCTTCTAGACTCTGGACCAGTGTCTTGGTGTGAGAAGCACCAGGGGGAAATCGAGAATCTTCCCTGCACACCCGGGGCTTCTGGTGCAGGTGATCACTGTGCAGTAAAGCAGTGAGGAGCATGGGCCTGGTTTACTCCTGTTTCCACCGATGACTAGCTATGTCTTTGAGCACATGCCTTTGTGCCTAAATGTCCATTGTCCTCATCACTAAAATGGGGCTAGAATTCATACCCACCTCTTGCAGGGGGAGGGACTTAAGTTATCTGTGTTGGGCTCATACAGTGCCCCAGCGGTGGTTGCTACATGAGTCATTTGAGAACACAGGCGTGGAGTCAGATTTCCAGTTTTGCTTCTTACCACCTGTGTGGCCTCTGGCAAGTGACTTAACCTCTCTGAATCTGTTTCCTTCCATGTCACACAGGCGTAATAAAAGTTTCTGTCCCATATGTTGTTGGGAGGGTAAACCAAGTAACCAACTCAGCACAGTGCCTCCTGTGTTCGCGGTGCAGGTCGGTTCTTGTTACCGAGGCAGCCCAGAGGGCCGCTCCGGAGAACTGGGGCTTGCAAGCTGTGTTCCAAGAGCTGTGGGTTTTACAGAAATGGGTCTCGAGCCTCGTCACGGGGGGTGAGGAGGAGGCCGCCGTCCACTCCACCCACTGACCCCTTCAACCGGAGGGGCTCATCTCTGCTGGGGTTCGGTGTGAAGATTGGATTTAGTCTGACAATTACTCTCGAAGCTGCAGTGCGCTATGGGTCTATGGGGGGAGTAAAAGGTCTCAATGCCTTTTTTTTTTTTTTTTCATTTCCTTGAAGACTGAAATAGCAGGCAGCAAATTTAAAGAGAGGAGGGGTGGATGTGCGACCTGAGGCGTCTGGCGACGCTAATCCACGCCGTCAGAGTGCTGCGGTCACCTTGGAGCTTCTGCGCACGCGCAGTAACACCTGTGTTCTCTCCGCCAGATGAGCACCATGCCCGGACTGCCCACGCGGCCCTGCTTTTATGACATAGACCTGGACACGGAGACAGAGCAAGTGAAGGGCCTGTTCTAAATGAGCGAGGGTTTCACGGGCCTGATGCAGGTAAGCTGTTGTGCTTTTCACTTTTTCTTTCTTTTCCCATATCTATTTTAGGGTTCAACCCCCCCAATATTGAGGACAAAAATGGTCTGAAAGTACTTCCTTGACTGGGTTGCTGTGAATCCCTTCCTGCTAACAGCCCTGGGCTTGAGAGTCGCTGCAGAGTGTGGACGTGCAGCAGGACGGTCGGGACACAGGCTGTCGGTGCAAGTCACACCGTGTCGTCTGTAACTACAGATTTGTTTAAGGCTTCTCCGTTCATAACAGGGGAACCCTATCAACTCGTTATTCTTTTTCCAGAATGAAAACATATCTGCTAGCACTTTAAAGCGCGAAGTACACCATGTGTTTCTTGGTTACAGAGTTGAGTCATGTGATAGAAGAATCTCAGCATATTCATTTTCTAGGGCTGCTGTGGCAGTGTTGCAGCTGGGTGGGTTAGAACAACAGAACTTTATTCTCCCCTAGTTCTGGGGGTCAGAAGTCCCAGGTCAAGGTGTCAGCTGGGCCCTGTACCTTCTGAGACGCTGGTGGGCTCCCTCCTGGCCTCTGCCCAGTTTCTGGGGTTTGCCACCAATCCCTGACGTTCCTCAGTTTACAGCCGCATCGCTCCAGTCTCTGCCTCCACGGCCGTATAGCCTTCTCCCTGTGTGTCTGTCTGCACATGGCATTCTCATCTTGCGAGGACACCAGTCATGTTGAATTAGGGCCCCCATACTAACCTCATCTTAATTACATCTGCAAAGACCCTGTTCCCAGATAAGGTCACTGTCATAGGTACTAGGGGACAGGACTTCAGTATGTCTTTTACAGGACACCATTCAACCCATAACATTCATTCGACTCTAGCTCAATGGGTGCATTACGCTTACGCTGTCGTGCCACCGGGAAGGTGCATAAAGATGGGACAGATCATTCGGAGGGCTCTGTGAGTCACAGGCAGGTCAGGGCAGCAGCAATTAGACACCTCGATGGGTCACTGTCCGCAGTCTCAGAGGACTGAGCTTAACTTGGGGCTGGCACAGGCAGCCCGCAGTGGGGGCCCCTCAATCTCATTCTCGTCTCCCCCTCAGTCCTGCAGCCGCACGTGCCAGCTTCTTTCCTCGCTTCCTATCACAAAGAGAAATGACCACCCTCCCAACCCCCTCCCTGGAAAACTCCCAGTCAGATGTTTCAAAGGCTAGCTGCACTCCCCCAACCCATACGTCAAACATGTCCTCACCGTATTCTCAAGACACATCCCTCCCCCCAACACCCCCAATTCCCTCGCCCCACTCATGCCTGCTCCCATTCCTGAGCCCTGCACGCCTCCCTCCTGCCCACATGTTCTGACTCTTCCAGGCGAGTGTGTTTGTCCTGTGGTCCCTTCTTTCCAACTGTCGGGAGGCGCAGCCCTAGGCCAGGCACACAGGGCCCTCACTTCCACCTGTGTCACTACCAGTAGCCAGCGTGGGGAGGCTTTGCTTTGTAAGGCATTGTTCCCAAAGCACTGAAGACCTGGGCCATGATGAGAAAGGTGAGGGGCCCTTATGTGAAATTATAGTAATACAGGTATGGAAGCACTTGGTTTGAGTTGTGTTTGGTGTTTTGTGTTATCTGTATGGTTTGTTGTGGGTTTTTTGTGGTTTGGGTGGTTTTTTTGGAAAGGTTTTTTTGGTTGGTTTGTTTGTTTGTTTGGCTAAGGAGTAGGAGTAGTGTTTAGTTTTAACCACAACCACATTTCATATCTTTGTCATTTCTGAAAAAGAAAACTTCAGAAAAATGAACTTAAGACTTTTTTTTTGTTTAAACAAAAAGCCCTGCAAACCTGAGTTGTGGTAGCAGTGTTATTTTGGTCATCTGGTTTGACCTTGTGGGTGTTTGTGAGAGAGGACATCGTGTCTTTCCCGGCTGGGCCTGGGATCTGGCAACATCCGTCCTCCAGAACTGGAAATTGCCCCCATCTTGCCTGAGCTCCCTTGTCATGCCAGGAACCCACTGGGCTGCCGTTCTGCCATTTGTCATTTTCTCTAGAACAGGTGTGCACTCTCCTCTCAACTCTCTCTTAGATGAGCAGTGGTTCGGCTGTTTGGTCCATTTTCATTTTCTCTCCGGTTGGTCACGTAAACCCAATTATACCTTCGTTATTGCGTGTCAGGCTCAGGCAGTGCCGGGGACACAGCCCTTCCTTTACTCAGATGTGCACATGGGTCCCAATGTTTGTGTCCCCTAACAAGCATTCCTCAGGGCTGGGGACAGGGCTCTCACCTACGGCGGTCACCTCCAATGTGCTGGGCGCTGTGCTCAGCACCTCGCACGGTGGCCACAGCACTCCCAGTGGCAGCTGCTGTCCCACAAGGTTAGGTCCTTGCTCTGTGGCCACTGACAGGGGTGGAAGAGGGATGGCCCAATCCACGGGGCTGGAGACTGCCTTCCATGACTCAGCCTGTCTCTCATCACTTTGCATCCCCTGTCACGTGTCACGCTGGCACCACCCAGTGAGGTGGGTGGTGTTAGTTCAGAGCTGTGAGGACTTTGGCCCAAAGGGGCCAACAGCGTGCTCAAGTTGCACAGCTAGTGAGTGCAAGAGCCAGGGCTCACCCCAGATCTGCTTACTCTCGGGCTCACCCCACCCTTTATGCCCCAAACCAAAGGCCAGCACCTTTTCGTTTCTGTCATGGGGTAAAGGAACTTCAGCCCTTCCTGGAAGATGATAACCAGCTATTTGAACAGATCTGTAATTTGGGGATAACCAGGTGATTTTTTTTTTACAACAAAAGATAATTATTTGGGTATTAAACGCTATGACTTTGTCACAATCCTTTGTAATCAAAGTATAATAGGGCTCTCTCTTGTTTAACTCTGTCATTGAAAGGCACTTTCCCACTCACTTCTCCAAGGCTTTCTTCTTTTTTGTGAGCTGCCAAATCCTGGTCTGGGCTTGGTGGGCAGCGGGTTCAGTATCCATCACTTGACCTTGCTAGAACAACTGCAAGTGGATCCAGTGTCGCAAGATAAAACCACCGTACAAAGCAAACATTCCTTCTCAGGGCCTCCTCGATACAGTGGTCCTGCAACATTCTTTCTGTTTCCTGTGGCCTCTCCCATACGGCCGCCAGGGACCCCATCCACCAGCAGTCAAAGGTCTGTGGCTGTTAACAATGCATAAAATAAAAATGTTCAAGCTTGGGTGACGGGCAACATGAACAAATTTGGGCATCGGAAGAGGAAGTGTCCAGTTGGGTGCCTCACCCACAGGGTGGTCAGACTCCCGAGAGTTCTGTACACTCAGCAGGACACGTCACAGGCGTGTCCCACGTGGAAGACTGCACGCGGTCAGTGATGACTTCCTTTCCTTCCTGCTTACCTCACCCTCTAGGAAATTGTGTGGGACTTAGTATGAACGGGAGATGCCAGGAAATCCCCAGGATCGAGCCCTTGCTCCTTCTTTCCAAAACTTCCCTGTAGTGTATTCACTATTGTTACAATCGGGGCATGATTCATTCTTCTGGATGTCACCAAGTAGAACTAATTAAAATCAGGTGTTTGTCCCAGTGAAACTGATCCTGCAACTGTACTGTTCAGTCCTTTGTCTGAAGATGATTGGATTGAGGGAGGGTGATTCTTTCCCCGCTGTGGGTCTCATTCTGAACCTTCATCGAGTTTCCAAGCCTTGGCAGCATTCAGATGGACACAGAGAACTCTGGCAGAGTTCCTGGAGGATTCAGATACTCTACTTTGTTCTGAGGTGCAGAGTCATGTTTAGTATGGAATCCAGTTGACTGGTCCTGCTGTAAATGTTGGTTACGTACCTGGGAATTATTTTTCTTGAACTGCACATGAGAAAACAAATACCTGCTCATTTTTCCTTTAGTGCAGAAGTTTTCAATGTTATTTCATAGTCACCCATTGATCCTTAGGCGGTGTTTGCCTGCAGCCCTTCTGGGTACGGGGCCTTTTATCCCCAAGTTGCAAACCACAGGGTTTCGGGGTTCCATGGGGGAACACCTGGGCCCTGTGCTTTGGGTCTTGAAACTCTCTTTTCAAAAAGCAGCTCAAAAATCGGTCCGAACCATAGTGCTCCCAGGCCCAGGTCCTCAATTCACTGCCACGCCATCCTCTCTGAGGAGCGTGTCCCTCTTCCTTCCCCATTTCCAGGCAGGGGCCAAAGTAGGCTGGAAGCCCAAGTAACTTAAATAAATGATGGTAATAATTAAGTCTAAGGATGACATCTTTAACATTTCATTGACATCTAAAAAGATAGTAATAAGTTAATGTTTCTTAACTGAAATGGAATGTTTTAAAGCTTAGCAGTTGTGAAATTATTAATTTCATTTTGAAGATAGTTTTTCTGGATACTTTTTTAGGAGGTGGGGAGAAACTAATTATGTTTTTGTTGTTGTTTTTTGTTTTAGAAAACATAAGGCAAGGGAAATAGTATTTTCCTGAGTTTCAGAAAATATAGAATTTTTCTAGTAAGTAAATTTGTACATCAAAAATAAAAGAAATTGTCAACAAAAACAGCAGAAAAAGTTCCATTAAGGCATTAGTTATAATCCACTACTAGATTAAGAAATACCAGAACCCTGTACGATACAGGGAAAGTTTTAACTAAATGCTGTGCATTTGAAATTCTTTCTACTGCAAAAGACATTCTACCTGAATTGAAACTGATGAAAAAGTACCCAGTGCATAACATGCAGCTTCACTAATAAGAGAAGTTCATAGACTAAACTCTCCTTGATTCAAATCAAATATCAAAAGAACCTCATGATGAACCTCATGATATTAATGATTCTAAGCTATTCACTTTTGCCCTGGCCAGTGTAGCTCAGTTGGTTGGAGTATCTTCCTGTAAACAAAAATGTCATGGTTTGCTTCCTGGTCAGGGCACATGCCTAGGTTATGAGTCCCCAACTGGGGCACTTATGAGAGGCAACTGATCGATGTTTCTCTCCCTCCCTCTCTCTCTCCTACCCTCTCTCTCTAAAATTAATAAGCATGTCCTTGGGTGAGGATAAAAAAAATAATGTTTAATTAAATCATTCATTTTTCAGGTTTAAAAAAAATAGTCACCATCAACTTTACCAATCCTGTTGAGGTTAACTGTTTGTTTTTATTTTAAAGTCACTTTGGTACCATATTTAACTTCAACCTCTGTTATTCAACAATGGGAACCAATAAATTATTATCCTTAGCAAAGAGAAGCCAAGAGCCAAGTGTTATTACTAATACTCTAAGGGTAATAAAATGAATGTTTCTTTGTTTAGCAGAGAGGAGAGAGAGCTAATCCTCCCATCCCCTGAAGGTAGATACCCTGTGGCTGCAGTAACAAACTACTGGGCGGCTTAACACACCTTCTCTCATAGTTCTAGAGGCTAAAAGTCTGGAGTCAGAATCAGTATTCTGAAATCAGGTAGGGATGAAGCCACACTCCCTCCAACTCTCTAGAATCCACCCCTTGCCTCCTCCAGCTTCTGGTGGCCGCCGGAACTCCTTGAGCTGTGGCCGCATCCCTCCAGTCCCTGCCTCTCTGATCAGTCACTTTGCCTCTTCCTCTTCCGTGTGTCTGGGCACTTTTAGATTTTTCATTATTCCCATACCAAGATAAAGTGTTTTATATATTCCATCTTCCAAAATATTTGCCCACTGAATAAACTTCTCAAAATGTTTTTCTTCCACGGAATAAACAATATACTGATTCATTTCCACACTCTCACCTTGGCTATTGCATCTCTGGGGGTTTTTTAATCTATAATCAGACCATATACTTCTGCCCAACCCTTTGAGTCTTCTTCTTTTTTTTTTTTAAGATTTTTATTTATTTATTTATTTTTAGAGAGGGAAGGAAGGGAGAAAGAGAGAGAGAGAAACATCAATGTGTGGTTGCTGGGGGCCATGGCCTGCAACCCAGGCATGTGCCCTGACTGGGAATCGAACCTGTGATGCTTTGGTTCGCAGCCTGTGCTCAATCCACTGAGCTATGCCAGCCAGGGTGCCCTTTGAGTCTTTTTAAAATATGAATCCACAGGCTCGGAGCCCCTTTATACACAACACTGGGGGCTACAGAGGTCACGTGGCTGATCACCTGCTCTTAGATACACATACCTGCTTCCGGAGATGGGAGGCCTTGCTGTGCCTCAGGTAATCTCCGTCTGCGGAGCCCACCCTCCTTTCCCTTAAGCCCCCGCCCTCTCTCTTTCCTCCCCAAGAGTCCCCCAGCCTTACCAAGGGGAGGCTGGCCTTGTCCCTGAGCAGAGGGGATAGGTCTGCACCAGACACAGCTTTCTCCCCAACATCTACAGTATTCTCCTTTCGCTCATGTATATTATGCCCCTGATTAGAATCAGACATTAGGAGAGTGTCTGCAGTTCCTCATCTCCTGTCTGCATCCCCGGCTTGTGTTCTGAAACAAATCAGCCCTCTTCTGGCCCCAGGCCCCTCCCTCATCTGTGGGAGGCCGACTCTCTATGTCCCAGCCGAGCTTGAACTCTTGGCCCACTAGATAAACTTCTTCTGGAGTGGTGAACACATTTTTTTTTCCTGGAACTTAGGTGTTTTGTTTGTTCTTTTTAAAATACAGTGCAATCGCTTCTCTTTCTAAAAGATGACAGGATTCAACAGAGGCAGAAAGCCTTAATTTCCTTTGAGAGAATGCCGAAGTGCTCGCTTGGGCTACTTCCGGTTTTATCCTAAATGATTTTTTAGAGCTTGTGCTCTGTGCCTACTGAAAGACAGAAACTGAACTCAAAGGCTGCGGGATCTCTCATCTCAAATCCTGAACCTGCTCACGCCAGAGGATCCTGGAGACCGTGGATCCCAGGCTTAGAAGTCATGGCAGTTCTGCTACGGTCCCCAAGTAAATTTATTAGGACATTGAGACCACTTGGTCACCATGGTGCGGAATCAGATTCTCCACCGGTCATAAGTAAAATCATTGCAAAAAACGATCTCAATGCTGTCCTGTGAGTAGAAGCACTTAATCTGCCCTTGAACTTTTTTTGGTCTCCAACTTCAGTATCAAAGATGAATACCAGGGGACAAAGCTGTTCTTAAACCACTGTAACATTTTTTTCTGTTTTTCAGGCTCCTGAAACTCAAACTACCCCTTGCTTTTTGGCCTCAGTTGGAGAAGAAAGTGGATTTGAAATATACCCGTTACGCAATGCTGGAGAAACAGTGGAATAGGCCAAAGATTTCTTCCTTCAGGACAAATTCTGTTTGCAGCCGAGCGTAGTGTTCAGTCAACAGACCTCCACCAAGTTTGAAAGAAACTAATTTATTTTCAGTTTCCTCAGAGTTTACATGATTCCCCACTGCTTACACTTGAGAACATTTATTGTATGGGGGCAGTGCGATTAAAAGAGTGTGAACTGAAAGGTAACGTTTTCTCACCCTGGAGCTTTCTGTTTTGTCTTTGAACTGAAAACATATATGTATTGAGAAAACTGAGCAGCAAGTTTTCAGTGCCAGATAAAACCCCGCTCTCTAGAGGTTACTAACTGTTCGTGTTGGGGTTGTTACCTGACCCCCGTTTCCTGGAAAACTGTGACTGCAACCAGAGCTTTATAAACATAGCAAGGAAAAAAAATAACACACACACACACAGAGAAATATCTGGTCAATTGTGAAATCTTCCGACTATTGGAGAGTTGTCATATCCTTTGGAACAAAGTGCATTTCGTATCCAGAGCTATTTTTCAGCGCCAGTGAAATTCACATCATGTACCCCAAAACTGAAGGATTTATGCTAGTTTCTTCCACCGAGAAATGCATCACAACGGCCCTTAGAGCGCCTCTCAAAGTCAGGTGCAGGCAAACGTTCCTCCTTTTGTCCACCCCTTACTCTGCGGTCAAGCACGGGCTGTGGCCTTTTCCCCCTCCCAGGCGTTTCTGACCCTTCTTTGTTCCCATTTGTTCCTACGATAATATAAAATTATATAAAAGTTAAGACAAAACCATGGATTCAGGAGCAAACAGGCCGTGATTGTCCTCCGAGCAGTGTAAGTACAGCCGTCACCATAAATATCTGCAAACCCCCAGGCACATCCTGCAGGAGCCTGCGCCTGGCTCCTTCCTGGGTTCTGTCGTCCTGCACCCTGCAGTGACCTGTGTTCTAGCAGCTCTGTCCATAACGTGTCTTTCTGCACAATTTAATTTGTTCCAAACCACTGCATACTAACTGAAAAGCCTCCCCACACAAAGACTGTCCCACAAATAATTTTGCTGGGCGTTCCTGAAGTATACCCGCCCCATTCCTGCCCTTTCTTTGGGAGTACACCTCTCCACATATACGGCAAACTAGTATTTTTTGTACATAATTCCATTTGTGGATTATAAGGTTCACGGGAAATATGTGCTGTCTGTAATGCACTCAGCAAGCAGTCTTTCTCGTACACTGATTGTTTTTAAGCAGTTGCCTTCTGCTATTTCTGTTTTTATTATTTTCCGGTACCATTTAAAGTTTCATTTTCAATTTTTGAAGTGTTTAACAGTAAAGAAAGGATGTTAGGAAGCTATATTCCAAGGGGCTTCTTTCACCTGCTCTCACCAGGCCACTCTCCAATTCACCAAAAAGAGAAAAATGAAAAAGCACCCGAACTCAGGGGGGGGAGTTTCTGACACCCACGTTGGAGGTGTTGCTCGGAGCTCAGAACCGTTGTCCCGTTGTGGCGGTTCATCTTCTCTCCTCCAAATGTCATCACTGGCGTTTGATTGCTTTTCTCTCCTCCACTCACTCCAAGAACACACTGCTGCTGACTGGTAAGCAGTCTCCCTGGGCAAGGAAGTTCTTTGGCAGGTTAGTTAACGGGCTTACCAACTCACGATGACTTGCATTCATAGGCTGCAGGTGTTCCGTTGAGGAAAAGCTACCTACCTACTCTTCTGAGGCCAAAGCATGAGGAAAAACAATCGCATGGCCATTGGCCTGGTGAGTTTAAGTCAGGAATCTTTTCAGGATGGTTACGTCCTCATTCCTCTCTGGCTCTACAACTGAAAGGTAAGAAAGCACTCACAGACCAGTATGGTGAGGGCACCAGGGACCCGCCGTGGCTCCCAGACATGCGGTCCCATTCCCCCTCTGCTCGCCGGCCAGTCACAGCAGCACCTGCCAAGGCTGAGACCCAGACCTGGAGAGTCCCGGGAACGCTCTGACAGGAACGCACTGGAGGGACTCACTGATAACGTGGGGACTCAGGGAGGACGCAGCAAGGTGCTTAGCCAGTCCATTCATTGATGTTCTTTCTGATGTATTGGTATTTCCAGGGTTATTTTGTTTAACTAGAATGTACTGACTCTATTAAAGCAATCTATGAGTATTCTTCTCAGTAGTTATTTGAAGAGAATCTGGTCTGACATTAGCCAGTGGTTGGTCTTCATCATAATTTACACTTGTCCATATGTATGAAGCTTACCTTCTTTGTTCCAGAAAAATCCACATACACATAATTTGCCCATGGCTTTTGCATAGTGCATACATACAAAGGACTAAAAATTAAGTGCATTTTCCTGATGTTTGTTATAAACCCTGTAGTCCATGCCCCTGAAAAGAGCAGACAGTCGTGGCAAAGCAGTTGGGCACTAGTTGGACCTGCATATGGTTCCTTAAATGGTCTCACAGCTGTAGGCAGACCCCAAAGAGCTGTTATAGCTGCACTTTAGGAGCCTGTGAACTTAGATAAGAAAAAAAATGACCGTATTTTGCCCTGTATAATGTACACCTTTTTGCCCAAATTTTTGAGGGAAAAATAAGGATGCGCATTATACATGGACATAATAATTACAACCAGGGGTGTAATGGGCATCATAATCCTGTGTGTAATGCACACAAAAACATGGGTGTGAGTTATACACAGCCAGGTACTTTGTTTTCACTGACTTCTAACTGCAGTGTAGCATTTGCTTCAATCATGAGTGTCAGCGACAAGACACAGCAGTGTTAACAGTGCCCGTGTCTGTCCCCAGTGGATAGAAATCACTTCTAGTTTGATGTTACAGTACAGTTTCTGTAGATATTCACAGTAGCATCTCTGCTCATCACTACCTCGATGATGATCATTATTAGATCGACCACTGTCCTTATTATTTTGTGTGTGAAGAGCCACACATATGGCTATAGACAAATGTGATTTCATTTTAGTAATCGCATCCCACTCTCATTGGTTTGCTGTATAATCATAAACACACTGTTCCGAGAAGAGGTACACAGACCCCATCAGACTGTTAAAGGGGGTCATGGCACAGAAAAAGGGTAGGGCCCAGCCTGAGCCCTGGCTCAGTGGCCGCGCGGTGCCACTCTCGCACGTTCACACGTCTGCCTCCGTGTTCCAGGTCGCCTCTGCAGGTCCCGGGGAGTAGCACCGGCAGCCCCTGTCCTGGGAGCCTCCTGAGACTCCCTGCAGAAGCTCTGCAAACTGTAGAGTGCTGTAGCAATGGACAGCTTGGTTAGCAACCGCACATGCCGGGCTAGCCCTCGAGCTCCCACCCCTGTCCTGCTCTGGGGCCAGGCTCCCCCATGCAGCAACCACATCCCCACCTGACCTGGTCCTCCCACAGCCCACAGGGGGGCAGGAGGGTAGGGTGCTCAGCTTGCATCCTAGTTATGGGGACTACAGGCTGGACTACAGACTCAAAGTAACTAATAATGTTATTTCTATAAAATTAAAGATTTTACTCTAGTCTACTGGTAAGATGTATTGTTGAATAGCATCCTTTTTTAATAGAGTAATTTGTCCATTCGTTTTACCAACCGTACTGGGCAAGCACCAAGAATGAAACAATGTTTCAAGAAGAAAAGGAAATCAATGCAGAAGTCCCATGACTGAAGGCACATGTTGGGGTGTCTTCTAATGTACCCCCAACCCACAGGGTAGGGGGCGAGAAGCTAGTAGTGGGTTAACAAGTAATTTCGGAGTGAAATCATTCACCGAGTGTGTGTCCACCCCCTCCTGACCAGCATCATTAAGTGGGGCCAATCTTGTTGATGACCCTGCCCTTTAACCTATAAGGTCTACACTAACCCTGTAGTGCATGTCAGAATTGGATCGAGTTTGTAGAACACCCAGTTGGTATTAGGGCCCCCACACAAATGGAGGGTTCCATGAGAAAATACTGAGACAGGTAAATGAGAAACATTTCAGAAACCGTGAGGCACATCTCACGGCTTACACCTTGTCCCTGATGGGTTGCCCACGGACCCCACCTCTCCCTTTGAGAACTACTCTGAAAGGGAGGCCTCCATTCTCAGGTTTAGCAATTGGTCGGTTAGAAGATTGGGTTTGATTTCAATCCCTTATCCATTAAGAGGCCACATTTCTGCTAAAGCCCATGAGTTTCCTGAGAGCAAACCAGTGTCCACAGCCCTGGGCAGACACCACTGTCACTGGACATCGGACAAAGCTAAATAACAGTGTCCTTTCCTAAAATGCCAGCACCACCCCCTACATGGTACCTGTTTGTGGGGTGTCACCTTGGAAGCACCATGTCTGAATATGCATTAAAATAACCATGGAGCTCCGGCTGGTGTGACTCAGTGGACTGAGTGCCAGCCTGCAAGTCAAAAGGTTACTGGTTTGATCCCCGGTCAGAGCACATGTCTGGATTGTGGACCAGGTCCCCAGTTGAGTCTCTCTCTTTCTCCCTCCCTTCTCCTCTCTCTAAAAATAAATAAATAAAACCTTTTTAAAAAGTGAAAATAACCATGGATTCAGGGGACTGTCCCGAGAACAGCGAACCATTCTCAATAATGACCACTTGGCCTTCCTTCTGGGCCAGTAGGACTGTTGGTCCTAGGACAGAAGGTGGCCGTTGTGAACTAAAAGGGATGAGGGAAATGCTTCCCAAAAATGGAGTAGGACCATGTGGTTGAGCCTTCAACGTGAGACCAGAAGAATGACATTCCTCACTGCACCGCCCTCCTGTGATCTCAGCCTTATCAAGGTGAGTGTCTTCCTACATAATCTACGCTCACCTGCCAACAGCATGAGGCTGGCCCCAAGGGAGTAGCTTTTCACCCGTCTGCCAGGGGAAGTCTGTATTCAGGCTTTGAGTTAGTTTTATAAAATCTCAGTCCCTGGTAAAGCTACCCTTCTTTCTCACTCTACGTTTATATTTTAGTTTCCTCAATGGCTTTAAAAATACCATTGTTGTCAACTGTACTTCATCCCACGATTAGAATTGGACTAAAGCAGGCTTGTTCTGAAACATAGTCCATTTCCCCTCCAATTTGGCAGGGTGGAGCTCAGAGGGTAGGGACAGAATTGCCCGGACTGAGTTTGATGTTAGCGTGTTTATGTAACAAATCAGCTAAATGTAAACACTTCTCGAGACGTGTCAGGGAGGCCAGCCTTGGCCCAGAACACCACCATGAGCACCGTCGCTACCTCAGCCCTGCAAGGGCATCGTGGTTCCTGTGGAAGGACCCGGCTGGTGTAAAGCCAGTGAATATTTTCAACCATACATCATGTCACTTATGCATTTTACAATGAGGATGGCAAAGACAATTTTTCAAAACAACCAGACTGGTTACATTTGTGTGTGTGCTGACGAGCAGCCATAGCTAATGAACATCCATTTGGCAAAGTCTTGCAATTAAGGGATGTTTCTTTCCCAGAAAATGACATGATCCCTGATAATTTGCCTCCAAGTCATCCTCCTGGTTACCTCTGCCCTTGATGAAGATGTTGCGTACCAGACAGCCAGCTGAGACAGGAACCCTGAATGGATTGGGAAGGCCCTCCAGGGTCCAGACCAAGCCAACTATTTGAGAAGGGATGCTCTCCAGCTTCATGATGGAGTCGGAGCCCAAGGACATATCAGGGGCCAGAGGAAAAATTGCTGAATAACTCTCCGTTCCTCCCAAGGTATTTTACACTGTGGCCTCATTACTGAGTTTGAAATGCAAATTCCCAGAACATTAGACACCCCCAAATCCAAATGTAAGTACAGAAATGGATTCCAGAGCCAAATGTAAATTATTTTTAAATTATTCATGCCACCTAGCTTGCCATTAGAACAGATAATTGAACTAACTGTAAATATGTATAAACAGAAGTGACAGAAACAGAAACATCCACAACAAACTACGGATGAACAGAAAAATCCACTTAACTGCTAAATAATTAGGGAGGAGGGAAGCCAAGGCCGGTGGGAGGCCACCCTTCTGGGGTGATGAGCCAGCTGGGACTAAAGGAAACAGCCAGCGGGAGGGCGGCTTAAAGAGGCAGGGTGGGACTTGGCCCAGAGGAACCAGGGAGGGGTGAGGAGCTAAGCTCGTGCAGGGAAATACAGCTCTGGGGTGGGGTCTGGTTTCTGGCAAATCTGAAGTCACCAGGCAAAAGCGACTGATTGGAGCTCTGGCCAGCCCAAAAGAGAGAAAAGAGCACACAGTCAACGAGATTATTGAGTTCCTCCTGGAACCTCCAGACACTGTGGGTGGAAGTAACACTCCACCTGCAGCATTTCACCCCAGGACGCTTCTCTGCTCAGTGAGCTGGGGGTAAGACTGTATTTAGAAATAACACACTCTTCTCCAAGGAATGGCAGTTTGGGAGCAAGAATACACAAACACTAACTGGTATATGATCTGGGATTCCCCTATTCAAATAAAAATCAGACAGTTCAAAGCAGCTAGTTAGAACACAACAGGTTTCAGGCTAAGAGCATGTGACGTGGCTCCCCAGTTGGGCCCCGCTCCCCACCAGCTGTTCCAGTTCAAACACGGGGAGGTAACTGACTAAAAGAAACTCAGTTCAAACCCTCAAGAAAGCGGCAGGCAACCTGAGAATTAAAGCCCCAAGTTAGCAGGCAATATGGTTTGTTCTTAAAGGAGAAATCAAGCACCACGAGTTCCATTCTTAGCGGATTTTGAACTGGGAGCATATTTGAGCATCTGTCCTCACCTGTGCAGACACCTGCCGATGGCAGGCAGCTCCCGGATGGGGCCAAGGCAAACTCCGTGAGGACAGAGAGTAGGAAGACCAGGCTGTGGGGTGGAGAAGGAGCAGCCTGGAAGAAGGCTCACAGCCACCCAGACAACAACAGAACAGCAAATACGTGAGTAAAGGTACAATCTACTTACTTAACTGCCAGAGAGATTGTCTCCCATGTGCAGAAGTGAGTACCTTTAACACGGGGGCTGTGCCCTATCTTACAGGGCCACCGACCTCTGCTTAAATGCTGTATCCAGGTTGCAGTTTGCAAGCCTAGGGGACGGAAGCTAGGAGTGTGCTGGGGTCCAAAGGCTGGAAAGGGAGTTGGAGGGAGGAGCCAGGCCCAGGAGGCACTAGAAGTGCCGACCTGCCCTGGGATCCCCACACAGGTAGCCAGGACCTGTGAGTGCAGGTGCCCGGCGGCATCTGGGGGGAAGGAAAACCCACACACACAGAGCTGACCCCCCGAACAAGGAGCCCCTGTCCCCCACAGAGGCCTCATCTTTTGAACAATGGGAAGCCCATAGCTGCGGACAAACTCGAGGACCAGGCCTGGGTTCTAAGGAAACTCGAATACTCTGAGGCAGCCACTCTCAGACAATCTCTTCCTCCTCCTCCAGCCCAGGCGCCCTTAGGAAAGGACTGGAGAGAAAACAGTTTCTACTGTGATTTGTGAATGAACTTGACCCAATGTCACTTTAGTACCGGTGTGCCTAGGGTGTTCATGTGTTAACACAACCTTGTTACGGCAGTTCAGGGCAGACAGTGAGGCATCAGAATGGCCAGGAGGGCATTTCCAAACTTACAGCCGTGTCTCCCCGGCGTGCACCCAGACTGCCTCCCCAGGCCCCTAACCCACACGCTGGGCCACCACAGGCATCAAATGTGCTTTGGACTGAGCAGCAAGAACTAATAAGCTCTGACTGGATATTTCAGAGGAAATGGAGGAATTCCAGGAGCCCCGGGCCGCCCTGGTTTCGCCGATAGTGAGCTTAAGGTTGTCTCCAGCGGTGGGCCAGCGTTGCCGTCCCAGCTCGGCCTCTCAGACTCCAGGTGGCGGCAGCTCTGAACTGTGTCTCCTTGGATTCAGCCCTCCAGTGGCTAAGGAGTAGCCTCAGACAGAAACAGGTGTCCCTGCTTCCCACCACCCTCCACCTGAGCACCCTTCCTTCGGGCTCCACCCACCAGGACCAGGCCCCCCAGCACCTTCCTACAAAACTGACGGTGGCTAACAGAGCCGGGTATTCTGGCCCGTCCTTCAAACACCTCCTCAAACAGGGAGAGACTCTCAGTCTTAGAATAAAACCAATTCACTCCAATGAGGCTGAGTTTTTAATACGGTTTTCTGAATAATCCAATTATTTATGTTCGTGTTATCCAGAAAAATAATAACATTGTCAGAAACATTGCTGCCACTTAATCCCCAAACCGGATTGTTTTGTTTGGTTTTTAATCATAGCAATGAAATCGACTCCTTGCAAACATAGTGCATCTCCTTTTTTAACCCTCTTTATTTCCATAGCAAAAAGAATTCCTCAGAAAGTTCAATACAGAATTACAATATGACCCAGTGATTCCACTCCTAGGTCTAAGCCAACAGAATTGAAAAGAGGGACTCAGACAGAGACGGGCACACGTGGGTTCCCGGCAGCGTTGTTTACAACTGCCAAAAGGTGGAAGCAATCCAAGCGCCCATCGACAAACGAGTGGATAAGAAAATGTGGTGTGTACATAAACAGATCAAATTCTGACACCTGGCACGCATGGGTGGACTTTGAAAACGTTAGGCTGAGTCAAGTATGCCAGCTATAACAGGACAGATAGCGTATGATACGGTATGAAGTGAACAGGCAAATTCGCAGAGGCAAAAAGTGGATTGGGGGTTAACAGGGGTGAGAGGCTGTTGCTTCATGGGTGTAGAGTTTCTGTCTGGGTGACGAAAGCTTGGGATTAGATAGTGGTGGTGGTTACACAATACAGTGAATGCCATTAATGCCACTTAAAACTGGTTAAAATAGCAAGTTGTATGTTATGTGTATTATGGCACAAAAAAACTGAAAACAGTAGGTTTTTAAAATTAGCATGACAACTTATGGCTACTAGAGCAATGATCATTGGCTTGTATGTAGAGTCATGGAAGGACATTATTTCCCACCTACAACTCCGACTTTAAATGTCTTTACCACATAGCTGACAAGAGCAATGAACTAGCACTGCCTGGAAACGGACTTCTCCAGCAGGCGGGTCCGGTGTGAGTGGCAGAGCCCGAGGGCCTGGTCTCCAGCTCTCTGCTCCCCGCCTGTGTGACCTGGGCCAGTCGCTCACTTCACAAGTCCTCCTGTGATAATCGCATCATGATAATCGCAATAATCAATTTACAGGACTGTCATGAAGATAAAAATGTTGTAAGTGTAATGTGCTTAACACAGCACTTATAGTTAAGCTATTATTCTTATTCATATCACCATGGCAGAATTCAGGGCTGTTTTTTTTTTAACACCTGATTGAAATTTAAAAGGGAAAAGCGATTAAGAAGCGCTAACAATTCTGAAAAGAGGAACCTACAGAACAGCTCAAAGCGCCCACCCTCAGGACAAAACCCAGTCATTGAGGAAGGGCGTGAAATCTTCCTGAACATTCCCCAGTGGCCCAGCTGAGCCTGCCAGGGCTCCTTGGGAAAGCACGACAAGCCCAGGCTGTGGTCCCCAGGGGTCCCCAGGGGTCCCCTGGCGGGATCAGCAGTACAGCCTCTGGTCCCCAGCAGCTTTGACTCTCAGCTGTGAGCAAAGGGACCTGGTGACTCTTTTGTTATAATTTTGTTTGCTCTTGCCATTGGCACCTTGTGGGCATCTGCTGCGGACACACCCTAGCTTAGGCATTTTAACCTTCTGTTTTCCTTAGATGCCCAACCTCTAAACAGCCATGCTACTCCAAACCAGAGGGACACACAGGAAAGTGTTTGAAATGGCCACTGGGTCGGTCTGATTGACATCCTGCTTTGAAGGTGTCAAGCCTGGGATGAAACTATCCCAGGAAGAGAACAGCCTCTCCGCTTAAGGAGACTCTCAGGCTGAGTGACTCTGCTCTCCCAGGGCTCAGCCAGCAGCAGGAGTATCTGGGTTTCAAGACACAGAGATTCAACTTTGACTCATCCAGTCGTCCTTGTGTCCTGACTGTGCTGTTCAGTGTGAGCTGTGGTCACTGGTCCAGAGCTGTCCTTCTTCTCAATGCATTCTATTACACAGGATTTGGTCCCCTCCCGTGAGGAAAGAACATTCCTTCCTTCCCTTAATCACTACTTGGCACTAAGTCATAATTTTATGCTAGAAAATTCCGGAAATTTATTTTCCCAACTAACTTCTAGGTTATGTATATTTTCCACATTAAAAACAAGCTTTTAAAGTATACTCATTGTTAAATGCCTACAAACCATTGATTCATTTGATACAAAGTGGTCTCCCCATTCTTATTCATTTTGTGTCTGGGGTTTAGGTCAGCTCTGGTTCTGATTACCAGATTCACCCCTAACTGGGTATGTGACCTTGAACAAGTCATCTCACTTTTCTGGTCTTCAGTTGCCTCATTTGTAAAATGAGAAATTTGAAAAGAACTGTCTGTTGCAGCCTCTTTCAGCTCTGAAAGTCAAAGATTAACAGCAACTACCACTCACTGAAAGCAGGCCATGAGCTGGGATCTCCGCTACACATTTTATCAGCACAACCTCATTTAACCCTCACAAGGACCCCATGAGGCTGGTACGGTTACCCTTATCTGAGAGAGTGGAAACTGAGGCTTAGCAAGTTCGGTGACTTGTCTACCTACAGGGAGCGAGGGGGACGAAGGGGACTGGGACTTGGTTGTGTGGGCCCCCAAGCCCAGGCTTGCAGTGCCGCTCAGGCAGGAAGAATGAACCAAACTGCCAAGGAGTTTCTCCCTGGAAAAACTATTAGCCTGGAGAATAAGATGCACATCCCACCAGAGCCATTTCTGCTGTGCTTTCTCACTCCCCTCCACAACAATGCTGTAGCCTTCTGGGCAGGAAGCCGCACTGGCCAGCTGGTCAACCCGCCATCTCTCACAAAGTCGGGTCTTCACAATAGGTTTCAGCATTTCATCCTAAACTCCTTGAAATCCCAAAACTCTTCATTTCAGTGTGATTAAAATATGCATGAGAAAACAGGCATTATTGTTAGGTTATGTTTATTCCTATTCCCCACCATTGACACAAGAGTTGATCTCTTATATCCCGGCTCTGGAGCAGACATCAGCTAACTCCGAACCATGCAATGAGGGTTCACTGACCTCCAGATATTCTCGAAGGCTGTTTTACCCATGATCTTTCTGGTCATCTTCAACCACAGTGATCCGTAGGGCCCTTAGCAGGAAGCACAGTGGGCAGTCCGTGTTTGCCCAGTGGCCGTCAGCTGGAGAAGCAGGAAGAGAAGAAAGAAAGGCAGCCACAATACAATTGAGCATTGAAATCAATGTAGGAATTAGATAACAACAGAAAAATATATCATTGGAACATCCATGCAATGATTCTATGTAAACATTAACCATGAGTCACATTTCTACTAAAGTAAGTCATCATCCAAATCGACAAAACTGCAGGTCTTGAAACCGCATTGACCAATGCCCTTGCAGAGATGAACTCAGATCTGAAAATCATGCTACAATTCTTAAACAAGAAGTAACCAAGGCCAGAGCACACAGCCTGGAAAAAGAATCGCAAAGGATGCGCTAGTGGCGTAGCTCCATTGTAGATGCAGGAATCTGAACCCTGTGCGCCTTCCTCC
Organism: Tonatia bakeri; assembly: GCA_004024845.1. NCBI lineage: Eukaryota > Metazoa > Chordata > Mammalia > Chiroptera > Phyllostomidae > Tonatia > Tonatia bakeri. The sequence continues at coordinate 9,940 of PVIA01009155.1, read as the reverse complement.
TCAACACCACAGGGGCTCAGGCCCCTCACCAGGGCTCCGTGCAGGTGAACTGGTGGCTGAATCAGAGCTCCGCTGATGAGCAGCTGTGTTCTATCATGTTTATTTATGCTTGCAGTGCTAAACACACACAACACACACATGCACCTTAATTTTCAGTTGAAATTAAATATTCTCGTTTATTTCTCTATAAAGTTCATAACTCAAAAGGCCTTTGGTGATACCTTTACATAGAGATTTCTGCATTGAATACTAACTACGGAGAACCAAGATCTGTTACCTGGTGTGGGTAAAACCAAGTAAGGAGCACTGTATTAGTTAACTATGGCCCCATAACCAATTACCCCAAATGTAGCTACTTAAAGCAGCAATTGTCTCTCCTGGTTTCAGTGGGTCAGAAGTGCGGGTCACAGCGGCAGCACAGTTTTTCTCTGCTCCACAAGGACTGGGGTCTGGGCTGGAAGGTTTGCAGGGAAGGAGCTGGAATCACCTGAGGGCTTGTTCCTATGTGACAGTCGGTGCTGCCTCTCAGCTGAGGCCCCAGCTGGGACTGTCGTCTGGACCCCCCACAGGTGTTCTCTCCATGTGGCTGGGGCTTCCTCACAATATGGTGGCTGAGATCCATGGGCAAGCATCATGAGAGGGTCAGACAGAAGCTGTGCCCTTGTTATGACCCAGCGTGAAGTCACACAGCTTTGCTTCCACCAGACTCCACGGACCAAAGTGGTCATAGCCTCTCCGAGTCAAGGAGAACGCAGACCCACATCTCAGTGGACGAACGTCAGTCACACTGTAAGAACAGCATATAGAGTGGGATACACAGGTAGGTGTGGTCAGCTTTGTAACATACGAGCTGCCCTTACAGAATTCCACTTTCAAGCTGATTTCTGTAGGGATATGCTCCAGGGCATTGCACAAAGACTTCACGGAAAGAAAATCTCAGGTGAACTCTAACAGATAAATGGGGACTAGGTGGTGTCTGGTGCCATGGTGAGAGAAAGGGTTAGAAATGTATGTTAGGGCGAGATATCAGAGAGTCCTAAGTGACATACGGAAAGTATGCTCTTGGCCCTAGGTGAGCGCGGGTGGGGGGCGCACAGGGTGCGGCGGTGGGGCAGGGGCCCAGGCTCCACATCACAGGGCCTCCGCCGCTGTCGGGCCGCGCCGGGTGGGCGCTTCACGACTGGCAATCCCCTGGGCCCCGACCCCCGCCTCTTGAGGGATCCCCAACCCGATCCCAATCTCACTCCCAGGAACTGTCCTTCTCGGAGCTGTTTACACCGTGGACTCCAATCCGACCCTGCTGGCCCAGCCTGGACGTCGTCCTGGCCTTGCCCCTTGGGCTCCCGTCACTTTCCCTTGTGAAAGTGTTGTCGTCCCCTCCGGCGTGCGCTGGCAGTGCGGCTGAGGAGGGGTTAACAGGAGCTTCCCTCCACCGAGGAACAGGCAGGCAGGGAGGAGATCTGTCCCCGGGCTTCAACATGAACCTGAAGTCTTGGAGAAGCTGCCAGTCACCAATTGTCTTCTTAAAGCCTTGTTTGTGGACTTTGACGATGTCGGGGATCGCCCTCAGCAGACTTTCCCAGGAGAGAAAAGCTCCAAGAAAAGACCACCCATTTGGGTTTATGACTGTCCCAACAAAAAATCCCCACAGCACGATGAACCTCATGAACTGGGAGTGCATCATTCCAGGAAAGAAAGGGACCCCTTGGGAAGGAGGCTTGTTTAAACTACGGATGCTCTTCAAAGACGACTGTCCATCCTCACCTCCAAAGTGCACATTTGAACCGCCGTTGTTTCGTCCGAACGTGTACCCTTCTGGCACTCTGTGTCCGTCCATCCTCCAGGAAGACAAGGACTGGAGGCCAGCCGTCAGGATTAAGAAGATCTTGTTAGTAATACAGGAACTTCTAAATGAACCAAATATCCAAGATCCAGCTCCAGCAGAGGCCTACACAATTTACTGCCAAAACAGAGTGGAATATGAGAAGAGGGTTCAAGCACAAGCCAAGAAGTGTGCACCCTCATAAGCAGTGACCTGCGGCAACATCAAAAGGAAGGGATTGGTTTGGCAAGAGCTTGTTTACAACGTTCGCAGATGTAGCATTGCTCCATACGATTACTAGTCAGTCACCCAGGGGAGGCAGGCGGGCGCCATTCTCCATTTCCGCCGCTGGGACACAGTTCTCCACTCGCTGAATTGCCCAGTTTTTCATACAGGGTCTCTTCCTTCAGTCTTTTGTGTTTTTGATTGTTATGTAACACTTGCTCTTACTTTAATATTGATGTCAGTGTCTCAACTGCTGTAAAATTATAAACGTTTATACTTCTACGAGTCCCTGAGGAGCTAGTTCTCTTTGCTCGTGGGTGCAGGCACGCTTCCCCCTGTCCACGCTACCCGTAGCCTCCAGCTGGCTGTACAAAAAAGAAACCGGCCTGTCCCCTGCCTGTGCGCCTCTGTCCTCTCTCTGCGGAACCCGGGTGTGTTGCTGTGGGCCTCAGGTTCACAGTCAGCCGGCCTCTCATTTCCACACCATTTCCTTTGTGTTTATATGGTGTTTTGTCTGTGTTGCTGTTTAGAGTCAATAAACTGTGTGTGTGTGTGTGTATATATATATATATATATATATATATATATATATATATATATACAGCTTAGTAAAGAGCATATATAATATGCTCTTTATTCCAAGGACGCTGAGCAGCCACAGAAGTACTTTCAGCAAAGATGGATTAGGGAAAAGAGAGGCAAGAGGCAAGGAGATTGGGAACAAATTGAAGTGGCCCAGGTGATACGTCAGGAGTCCGGACAAACATTTACCTACATCTCTGAGCCACCTGCCGCACCATCTGCACACTTTTGCTCCTGTCTAATTACAGACTCCAAATTGAGGATTCCAAATAGTCCCAGCATCTAATATTAATAGGATATAGGTGTGAAAGATATACACTTGATATATACAGTTCATATTTGTAATTATACACATATGGCATAAAGCAATTTGCCTTAAAATTATATTTATTTAACACATGGCTATGAAATTTTATGAAGCATTGATTTTGCTTACAGACCCCACCAACTTCCTCCTATAGTTTCTTCTTGGTCCTGTTTTTAGTGCATTACTTCAATACATTCCTCTGGTTCCTCTGTCCCCCCTTCTCTGACTTTGCTTAACCCTTAGCATACAAAACCACTGAGCAAATTATGCCCCCTGGCAGATGGCTGAGCTATGATTCGGGAGCTCTAGGAATTCATAGGGTGGGGTAGAGATAGACATGTCTCGGACATCTCTGTAAGATACGAGGAAAATTCACAGCTAGTATGGTGCTCCCAGGTGAGCTTGCTGTCTGTCTCGTGAGCTGGGAAATCACCTCCACCTGAGTCAACAGGATGATGTGAATCAGCTGTAAATTGTTACCTGGAGTAAGTTAGAGTAGCCACAGGTCTTCCTGGCCCCTGAAAGGAGGGCGCTGTGTGACGGGAGGCAGTCATTCATCTCTTTGAACTTCAGCTTCTCGAAATAGGAATGGTAATGATGAAACTTACCCCATGTGAGCAGTGTCCTATGGGCTGACCGTCTTCTTGGAAATCTGTCCTCACCGGTGTGCTCAGTCAAGGCAAGTGAACCTGTCATTTCAAGTGACCCTGCCAAGGTTGCTTCCACAGCTATGACTTGTAGTTTGGTTTACTCTTAGATTATTTTATTTAAACTCTAATGTAGTAATATAAACACACTTCAGCACAATTTATAGGCTTGTGATTCTTTCTGTCATAAATGGCTTTTTTTTTTCTCCTTGAGACAAACTCTTGAGTCTAGACTTTGTCAGGTTGATACATGAGTTTGGGGACTGTTTATACGAAAACCGTATACATATCCCAGAAACGTGCCTTGTTACTGATCTGAAATAAAGATGATGAGCCTTTGACTCATGAAGAGACACCCAACATCATTTGAAGTGCAAACTCTGATCTCTCACTAAAAAGGGACACCAAGGATTCCTCAAAAGTTGCTTTCTGTTTTAAGGAGAGGTTTTAAAGAGAGAGAAACTTTAGATCAATACAACAGAGAACTTTTTCATGAAGAACACTGTTCTAAGGTGCAAGGGCTGGGGCATCTCTGAAGAGTGACTTTCCTCTCGGGGGAAGTGCTTAGACAGAACGACTGGGCAGCTTCGAGAAATGGTAGGAAAGTGTTCAATCAACCAATGAGAAAGAAGATGGATTTGGAGGTACCTTTCATTCAAATATCCTATTTTAGGTTTCTCCAATAAGCCTGTGAAGATGAAGACAGCAGTATGTGAAAGACTCAGTTCCAAAGAGCAGATCTTTGCAAATGGTGAACGTGGTGATCCTTGCACGAGTCACGTGTGGGGCGAGGGTAGGGTGTGTGTGCGGTGGTACACTGGGTGTGTTAGGCCAAGTGTATAATCCAAAGACCACCCTTCTAAGCTTTCAAAACAAAGACAAATTGTTATCGATATGTCAGCAGTCAGCAGCTTCTCTTTTCTAGAGCTAAGAAAACAAACCTAGAAGTTGCAAATTTTACCTAGCCAGTGTGTCACAGATGACAGAGCACTGAGAAGAGGATTCCAGTCAAGGCCAGGGTTAAGGCGGTGAGGAAGATCGGGGACGTCTGGGCCCTATAGAAGTGACTGTCCTTCACAGCATGCTGACAGTCAGACCAGCATTAATGTCCATGGGAAGGGATCAGTCCCTGAAGCTCAATGGTCCATATTCGTCACAAATAAACCTGAACGTCATTACCTGGTCTCCTCAGAATCACCTGTGGTTTAGCACATGGAGAGTGATGAAGTTCAGATGCTGATACTTCAAAGGGGCAAAATATATATATTTTTTACTTTATACATGCATTTGTGTGATGTGTATGTCTGTGTATATATGTACATACACAACATATATACATAATATACACATAATGTACCTATGTACGCAATATATTATATACATGATACATACACACACACACACACACACACAAGTGAATTCCTTCTCTGTGTGCTAAACATACTGTCTTCTATGTGCTGCCAGCTCATATCCTGGAATATGGTGGGCAGATTTTGCTTTCGCCTGCCTAGTATCCCATCTCCTATTTGTAGAAACAGCACTTTTTCCTTTGACGAACAGCCTCTTTCTACTCTTGGGTGATTTTCGTAGAGCCAACCCATCCCTGGCTCCAGGTATGAGCTAGTGACCCATGTCTGCCAGTCACTAGGATGAGTTTAGGGATGGAAATGTGATCAAAATTAGGCTTTGAGGGGAGGGAAGGTTTGAAGAAACCAAGCACTAGTTTTTCCCCTGAGGGTGCTGAGTCGGTAAGAGGGAGCCCGCAGCTGCCGGGGTACCACCTAGACTTGGGCATCTTGAGCATGAAGCCAACATAAAAGAAAGGACATCGGGAAAGGGGCACCACCTGGTAAGGTTTGTTGAAGTCCCTGGATTGAATCATAACAAAAGCCAAACCATTTCTTAAACTTTTCAGTTACCTAGTCAATAAAAATGCTCATACATTATGCCAGTTTGAGTTAAATTTCTATCACTTGCTATCTCAAGAGACTTAATAAATTAAGAACAAAAGCCAGGGTATAATGACACACTATAAAGAGCTCAGCCCCACCCCTAGGGTGTCATGTGCCAGCACATTGCTGGGACTGGGAGGGGGGGCACGGGTTCGGGGAGGGGGCTGCCTTGAACAGACCCAGTAAGAAAAATTCGACTCTGAGACTTTCTGATTCGTGTCTTAAAATTTTATTGTCTAGCTGGGCTTCAGAAATAGAATTCTATTTTTTAAAATATGATTTGCTTTCCAGGAGGGAAGCCTAAGGAATCATTGGGAGGTTGGTTTTTGTACTGATTTTGAAACTATCACAGGTGGCAAACATGAGGCCCGCAGACCAAATCCAGCCCTCCACCTTGTTTTATCAGGCCCAGCACCTGATTTCTACCTGGCAGCAGCACCAAGCTCCCTGCCCCTAGTTAAGGGGCAGTTCAATCACACAGTCCTAAAATTACATTTGACCCTTTGAAGGCAACAGCGAGGCTGATGTGGCCCCCAGTGAACATGAGTCTGACACCCCATGAGTGGTCCTGCAGGTGACTCCCAGTGCATCCTGGAGGATTAGAGTCTTGTAAGGAGCACTGAAATACAGTTGTCTTTTTAAAGTATTGTTCATTTTAACTTGAGCATTTGCGTTTTTTAAGTAGAGCAGGTTTGCATGGTCTCAAGGGAAATGAAGTCTGAGCCTGGGCTATCCATTTCTTCACCCGGTGCAGGCTAGGGTACAGGGAGACTTCACTGTCCTCCGTTTATGATGAAGAGTGGGAAACCCAGAAGATTAGCTCATGCTAGGGCCGAAGGGAACCGGTTGGCCACGTTGAATAGTTGGAAGTTCTTTTCCTCTGAGGGATTATAAAGTTTCCGATTCTGTTTACTAAATATACATGTTTAATTTGCATCCAATTAGGTAAAGCAGCTGGGAAGACCCTGGAGCGTGTGATATTAACTCATTAATTCGGGCATCGAGTGAGAGCTCTGCGCAGCCGGCACCCAGATGAATGTGTTTAAATTGTTCTCATCTATCAGCTGCAGCGTGTTCTCTGTAGCTGGGAAGCTTAGAAAGGTTTCCTTTACAACACATTTTCTGCACCACGCAGCATTGATGCTGATGCCCCATGTTGCAGAAGAACGCTTTTTAAGCCGGAGATTGACATGATCAGTTACACATTTTAGAAAGATCATTCTGAGGCTGCCCAAAGGATGGCCAAATTAGAAAAGGTGGGGAAAGAAGGCAAGTTTTGTGACCTCCAACCAAAAAATGACAAGAGGTCGACCCAGAATAGTGGGAGAGGGTATCAGAGACACGTGTGTTTAGCAGGGCTCTGGTGGGCAGTTGAGTAGTAGCCCCCCTCAAAAAAGAAATGTCTACCCACAACCTGTGAATGTGGTCTTATTTGGAAAAGGGGTCCTTGCAGATGTAATTAAGGATCTTGACATGAGGTCATCGGATTAACCAGGTGTATTTGTCTGTTTGGCATCTACTCATCGCAAGACCATTTATAGTCACTACATTCTCTTATTTTCTGTACTCGTGATACTCTGGCCTTTGGGACCCTTACAGACCCAGGGAGTGGCTGACTCCTCAGGGCAAGCTAATTCCTAAAGATAACAGCTTGCCCAGGACTGTACCTTTCCTGTGTAAACCAACCCCCTTAGCTAACTCTCTGCCACCAAGACATGTTTCTCCTGTCTTAAATCACCCCACGGCAGTGGGGGAAAGAGGACAGTGGCAGAACAGGGGGTGAGTGACAACCTGGTGTAGACACTGACATGTGGGATGACATTATGGGTAGAACTGTGTTCCCCCAGCATTTGTATGTTGACGTGCTAACACTGGTACCTCAGAATATGACCTTATTTGGAAACAGGGCCTTTTCAGAGGTAATCAAGTTAAAATGAGGTAATGAGGGTGGGCCCTCATCCAATATGACTGGTGTCCTTATAAAAAGAGGACAACTGGACACCGACACGTGTAGAGGGAGGACAATGTGAAGGGCTTGGGGAGAAGATGTCCATTTACAAACCCAGGAGAGGGGTCTGCAGCACATCCTTCTCTCACAGTCCTTGCAGGGAACCAACCCTGCCGACACCTTGATCTTGGACTTGTAGCCTCTGCAGCTGCAAGATAATGAAGTTCTGTTGTTTTCAGCGGTCCCAGAAAACTAATGCAGGGGGCCCACAGAGCAGCCTTCCATCTGACCCTGAAAATCTCAGAAACATAACTACTCATTCACACAGTTAAAAGAATTATCTTGAGGCAAGGAATTGATCTGGTTCTCACACTTCAACCTTTCTTCCTTTTCCCCTCCTGGCAAATAGACTTGTTTGCGGCCTGCCTGCAGCCCAATAATTGACAGGGTGGGAGGGGAGACATCAAAGGCAAACCACACACTGTCTCGTTACTGGAGCAATATGGGGCATAAGTCACTTCTGTCTTCCAAGGACCAGAGGAGTCAAGGGCCTAGAGTCATCTTTGGAGAGGGTTGAAGGTGGAAGCTGGAGAGCATTTAGTCTTTCAGCTAACAGCGATCCTGATTGTCTAGGCAAACAACGCTGGTGTTTTCATTCCCCGCTATCAGAACGTAGAGCATTCCTGTGGAACCCAAGTGGTTGGTGTAAAGCCGAGACGCAATTGCCATTACTTTACATGGGAAAAAAATGTGAGTATTCCCAGGCTCTAAAAATATCCTACCAAATCATATCAAGTAGCACATAAAACCCAAAATAATGCTAACACACAGTAGAAGCAGGAATGACATGATAAATACACAGCTTACATAGAGGAGCAAGAACATATGTGCGTGCAGCCACACATGTCTGCGCGTGCAGCCTCTGTAACCGCCCACTGCAAACAAGCGCTGGGCGCAGAAATCCTCTGTGAGTTTTTTTGACTTTAAGGAATTTTTTACTTTTCTGTTAAAGTGGACATACAATATTATATTAGTTTGTTTACTCTTCCCTTAAGTCCACTGAGCATCTTCATAACTAGTGTTTTGAACTTTGCATCTACTAGATTGTTTGTCTCCATTTTGTTTAGTTCTTTTTCTGGAGTCTCATTTGGGATATATTTTGTTTTCTTTTCATTTTGGCCATTTCCCTGTGTGTGTTTCTGTGTATTAGGTAGAGTCGCTACATCTCCTGGGCTTGCTAGAATGGCCTAATGCAATAGGTGTCCTGTAGGGTCCAGTGGCACAGCCTCCTAAATCACCTGAGCTGGACTCTCCAGGTGTGACCCCCCATGTGGGCTGTGTGCGCCCTCCTGTTGTAGTTGAGCCTTGATCGCTGTTGACACCTCAACAGGAGGGATTAACACCCAGACGAGTGGCTGCAATGACTGGCTGAGAACACCGTGGAGGCTCAGGTGCCAAAGCCACGGAGCAGGATTTACTTCAGTGGGGCTCTGGTGCCTGCTGAGTCCGCCCCCTTGAGTGTGTCCCTTGTGGAAAGGTTGGGTAGTGCTTCAACATGGTCTGAAGCTGGCTCTGGGGCCTCCAGGAGAAGCAGGCCCAGGTCAGCTGCCACCCGGGCCCTGCCCGGGGCTACCCAGGGTGAGCTACAGAGTGATCTGCCTGTGGCTGCTGTTTGTGCTGGGACTGGAGGTGCCCAGGGGAGGCCACGCTGTGAACCAAGTCAAGCTGTTGCCAAAGCCAGGCCTGAGCCATTTAGCAAGAAGCATGGGGCACGCCAAGGCCAGATGCTGCCTGTTTGAGAGATTTGGGCAAATCTGAAGCATGAGCCAAGAGAAGCCATTTGTATGGGGAAAGTCACTGGAAATGGCTTGGGTTGGGCCCACAGGTTGGGTGGGGTCTCTACTCAGGGAATCACCAGGGCAAGGCCTCTCTGATTTTATCTCTTCTGATTTTATCTGCCACCATGGGTGTGGGACCAGCTGGTTCTCCACCCCTCCTACCAGTCTCGATGTGGCTTCTTTATATCCTTAGTTACAGGACTTCTGTTCATCTAGATTTCAGGTGGTTCTAAGTGATGGTTGTTTTGTACTTTAGTTGTAATTTTTATGTCTGAATTTTTCAATTAGCAAAACAGTACAGATGTTCCTCTATGTGTGATAGGGTTACTTCTAATAAATCCATCATAAGTTGAAAATATTGTAAGTCAAAAATGCATTTAATACACCTAACCTACCAACATCAGAGCTTAGCCCAGTCAGTTTTTACTGAATGCATATCACTGTTGCACCATCATAAAGCTGAAAAATCGTTAAGTCAAAGCACCTTAAGTGAGGACTGCCTGAACTGATATAGTTCTTTCATAAAGGTGAAGTGATGCAAAGCTTAACTTTGGAAAGTGGGCTTGCCTGTCTGTTGTTTCCCTCCTACTCTCTTCCTCCTGCACTTTCTTCCACCCCA